>DWAN01000378.1:0-24853 GCA_018230445.1 Heliconius hewitsoni | reverse complement strand
TATATATATATATATATATATATATATATATATATATATATATAATTTTCTATTAGATATGCAGAGATCTTTGACGCTCCGTTCTCTCTTGCTACTCCGCTAAGGGATAAAAGGTGAAATTACATAAAAACATATTATATAAAAATAGTTATGGTAGATTTAAGTGCCACACGCGTAGCAATTTATATATTATATTGAACAATCGTAAGTTTCGTTTGTTCGTATCACGTTCACATTCACGCGAAATCTACGGGATAATGACTGTGCGCACTCTAAAAGTCACGTAGAGGAAACGTTTAATTGAATTTGTAACGCAATATCGATATTAAACTTTGATCTTTTGTAGAAAATAGTGATTTGTCACTTTAGTTTTTTAAAAAAATATGTTATATCAGCACTTAAGTGATTTTCTTAGAAAGTATTAGTAATACCTATTGGCGACAGTTAGAGAGTTAATATAAAATCTGTGTTATAATAATAATCTGTGTTAATTTATAAACTCATTCTCCGTCGGCTAAAAACTTTTTTCTAAAATTTTTTCCTGTTTATTTAAAAGAAAATATGGCTACAGATTCCGTTACCATAGTAAAGTAGAAAACCAAATGACAATAGACATTGGCTTATCTAGTTATCTATTCTGCAATATGCAACTTGCAGTGGATATTTTTAGCGTTATTCCACACTCAGGAAAGGAAGGAAGTAAAGGAAGTGCAGTAAAGATATGAAAAATACGAAAAAATATGTATTTTTATTGGAATCTAACATCATAAAGTTCGATAATAACTGATTTAGTTAAGAACTGTATAATAATCATTAACACACTTCTCCAGAATTTAACACAACTATTTGAATTATTAATACACATACTATCAGGGAGGGCAAGGTAAACTTAGTGTCAAGGCACTATTATCTTCTCTTTACTTAGTGTCAAGGCACTATTACTTCTCTCCACATAAAAATAATAACAAAAAAAAACTAGAAATATTTCCTTATCTATTTAGTTTATAATGTAATCAAATTTTAAATCCAAGAAATACACGGCTATCTTATTCCAAGCGAGCGAGCGTAATCGCAAAATCATAACTTTGTAAATCTTTATCTTCGAAATGAAACTAGCGTTTATATGAGCAATAATAGTACATTTTTACGATCACGCCACATCGCCTGACCACGGTTTCGTTTCATGTTTCATACACCATAACGGCAGCGTGTTACAACTTAATATTTTTCTTTAGCTACATTATCTATCCTGCATATAGCGGGATAGGCAGAGGGAATCTAGTTAAATAAAGACATGCAATAATTTTCCATCGAATTTTCGAGATAAAGCGTGATGAGCAGTGGAGCTCAACGCCTCGTTTAGTCTTGTTACCAGAGCGAGGGAATTTAAAATGTTCAATAATTAGTTATCCTCAGGTGGACCAACCACCTCGAAATCGAACCTACAACCTAGCGTTTAAAGTTTTACGCCGAGCCACTACGCCACGACGGCTTCAACAATTTAATATCGCCAGTATAACTCGCCTTGTTTACTAGGCGGGGTAGGCCACGCCCAATTCGCTCTCTCGTGCCCTCACCGCTCTCGCACCGCTCGGCTATCGATTTTCTGAGTTGTTTACTCTATAGAATTACGAAGCTACTACGTTGGTAGCGAATTCCTAATAAATACGTGTTGACTCGAAACGGTCGGATTATAAATGTGTAGGTATTTACGGATGCTGGATGCTGGACGCATATCTGGTATCTGCAGTTTCTTTTGTTAGTATTATTCTTTTTTTTTGTTTTAGTTCGCGATATTATATTTTTTAGATGTTAGTGAACTTTAGATGAAGTATTCAATTTCTATGGCTTTTTAATATTCAATGATATCTGATTCGGTATTTAGTAAACTAATGTCACGTTTGAATTTATTTAGGTTACTTTGGTAACTTTAAATAATAAAAAAGATTTTTTTATAATTTAGAGACATTGTATGAGAACATAATGTCGTCAACTCAAAATTTTGAAATTCAACTCACAATTTTATATTTTGAACAGATATTAAAACCAAGCAGCTTCACACTAATTTACAGAGTATAGCAGTGTATATAGAGATAATCTAATATCAAGACACCGGGTTTAAGTTTCCGCTCAACTTAAGTAACTCAACTTAACGGGAAAATGCAAATTAAAAAATAAATAAATTAGCTTCACGCTGTATCCCGCATACAGCAGGGTAAGCAGAGGAAACTTAGTGTTAATGCACTCCGTTCCCCACGCATCGTTCATCGAGTACTGGAGGCATTGCGTGTTGAGCGGCGGAACTCAACGCCGCGCTTTGCCTCGACACCAGAGCGAAGAAATGAAAATATACATGTAAATAAATATTTGATCCCCTCGAATGGGGATCTAACCCACAACCAGTCGATTTTACAGTCACCTTTGTGCTCCTGCGCAACGACCGGCCGCATGTAAATAGAAAATGGAAAAAAAAATTATATCTTATTATTCCGTAAGTGGCCATCGAACACACAACCATCACGTTAACAGTCAGTCGCTGCTCCACCACATACTAACAATTTTAATCGATTATACGATATAGATATAAATTATTCTTTGAACCAACGTACACCAATTTGCAATATTAATACTAACTCACAATGGCCACGTGGCCTTTGTACAGTAACCGAAATGTAATAAATAGTATTATTGTACTGGATGCTATTATATCAAGATTCTAATCACTTTATGGGGTATTTCGGTGTGATTAGTTCGCCGATGTACGGTTTCGCTAAATATGAAATGAAAACAATGGATAGCCGTCTACACTCCGTCATTTGAGTGTGGGGAGCGCTTTGAGCCTGTGATGATATTATCAGTTGGGATGGGAATTTTTGAATCAGTCTTAATATTATAATTGTTATTTTTTAAGATTTCTGCGATTATTTTTATATTTTTGATTGGATGGTTTCCAAAAGGTGCAGGTTCGAGCTCGGCAAGCGACAATTTTGTTTTATGCATTGGAAACCATAGAAATTGGCCATCATGACGAAGTTGGATAATAAATGACAGTGATGTTTGCAGATTTTATCCCTAATGAATATCATCTGTTGAATTTTATATGAATATTTTTTTCTTTTCTTGAATCTCTTAAGAAAAACTGCGGCATGATATAGAACGATGATAGAACGAATTCTATCATCCAGCGCCTAATGTGTCTAATAGATATGAGTGGAATGGTTGAATACAGAGTGTTTTAGCACCACGCTGCTACGCCGATACGATATACAGTAAGTAAAATGTTCACACGTAGACAAAAGGAGAATATACCTATATAAAAATAAAAAATAATTTACAAGTTTAAAATATATCAAACAATAACAGGATTATCGTGTCAATTTATCGAATAAAATAAAACATATATACATACAATTCAATGGCAATATCTCTTTAATGTTATAATATTTCAAACGGTAGCTGTTACTATTTAAATATTTACTTTAACGAACAAACTGTGGAAATAAAAACTGAATGAATGAATGAACTGATAGTAGGGTATTGTGTCTGATCGACCGTTCAGTATTTTTTTTGACCGTGACATCTCTATTTCCTTTAGTGTTGTAGTAAGGATGTTTGTTTGTTGATCTTATATCTTAGTTGTAGTCGCTTTTAGTTAGAGGTTATATTTTAGATTTTGTGTTGTAAAGAAATTTAAAAAAAATTGTTTGTAATTTTATTTTTTTTGGTATTAAATTGAGTGACTGATATATTAAATTTTATAAATATAATTTAATATTTTGTTTCTAATTGTTTCGTTTACATCCGCCACTCGCCATGAAATGACTCGTTTTTCGGAAAGCGGAGAACGTAGTGTTATACATACACTAGTAGTTGTGTAGTGACACTAGTAGTGTCATGACACTTTATTTACTTAATAAAAACCATTATTAACAAACAAATCTACAGGGAAATCCATGTAAAATAATACTAAACCAAAATTAATGTAACTTCAAAACAAAATAAGTCCCCAAGGAATTCGCTCCCTGTACCATTGCGTTCAAATCTTACAGAAACGCCCTTTCGTCGTTATTTCAAGTATGAATATATGTTTATTTTGAACCTTATATCTATTAGCTTTAGAGTTTCCAAGCTGCAAGTAAAAGCTCGACACTCTAGGGATGTAACTCGATCGTCTCATTACTCTTACAATGATCGTGATAGATTTGGCCGAAATAAGCGCAGTGGGCGGCCCATATAATATTTATGAAGTATTCAGGATGAATAAATGTGAGAATGGTTTCAAAATTGATTATTAAATAATAAATTATAAATTATTTTAGTTTGACTGTAAGTGCGAACGTTTGCGGGTTCGATTCTTACATGGGGGATGAATTATTGAACATTTTCCTTGTTCCCTGGCTCGTTGTGATTTGCCACTAAGCACGGAATGTCTCGAAAATTATGTGTAATGTAGTCACAGAGTCATTAGGTGTGAACTTTAAAAAAGATAAAACAGATTAAACCCATTATATTTGTAAAAATAAATGTTAATAAACACAAGTGATCCAAGGATCACAAGAAACTGCCAGTATAAAAACTAACATTTTTTTATATTTTTTTTCATAAACGACTCCATATTTTCCAATGAATCTTATAGTATTTCCATACTATTTATTTTATACTGTTGTATTGATATAAATCCATTCAATCCTGGAAGCTAATATAGTATTAGTAATGAAACCTAAAAATATGTATTATATTTTATTCGATTCATACAAATAAAACCGTATTCACTTCTACCTTGTACTCCACCTCCCCCGGGTATAACTAACGGGCTGTTAGCAAATACAGTACAGATGCGGTCAGAGGGCGCGTCTAATAGAATTTACTTGCGATAATAGATTGTAATGGCTTGTGAGTGAAACATATGATTTGTGTTATTTGAATTTAATTATCGTAAATAATTTAAATTTATTTATTTTGTATCCAACTTCCTTGAATATTAGATGGTATGACCATATGCATAAATAAAAAAAAATTATATGCCTTCTAGAAATGCTAGTCTAATGCAGTTATGATAAACAAAGTTCTAATTTATTGGCATGATAAGAGGTGTTAGGTGTTTATGAATATGATTATATTTAAAGTGTATCCTTTCTTACTAAGTTTTAAACTGTAGCTTATTTGGCCCAACAATAGCGAAATTATATAGATACTTCTGCATACGAAATTATAGATATTTCTAAAATAAAATAATAAAAGTTACCTTTATATATTAAAGTATGCAGAAAGACTATTTACAAATTTAGAAGATTGGGTGCTTGCTCTTTTTAAAAAGTGCAAATACTACATTATCCTTTGCCTTTGTTGTTATCAGAAGAAGGTTCCTATAGCTTTTTGTTAGGCTGTTTATAGAATTCCGAGCTACAATGTGTACAAATGTAATAATATAACATATTAGTATCTATACCGTCAATTTGCGATTATACAAACCTTTTTTCATCCAGCATCAATTTACACTTTTTTATGTAAAGAATCTCCCCTTGCAGTGTCAATAACAAAATCTATTTGTCAAAGTGTGAGCTATAAATAATATCGCTATGGCATATTGTGCGAAGAAAACAAACACACGCCCTTTGTAATTATTTTGTTTGCACAGTTGGCAGCACCGTAGCTGACGTTTGTCAGATCGAAAGTGCGCGGGAAATATTATGTGTTGAAATTTAATGTTTCTTTTTATGAACAGATATGATTTTAAAAAAACCTTACATAACAATTTACTTTACTTAGAAAAAAAATATTAACTCATAAGTTACTCATAAGGTCTTAGATTTTATTAAACATGTTTTTATTATTCTAACATTTTTTATTAGTTACTCTTTATGCCAAAACAGAACAATTTGTTCTAATGATAAATATATTGCAGTATTATTAATAAATTATAACATCTTTAGTTCTGTAGCCAAGTAGAGCTGTAAACATCATGTACCTATGTATAGAAATAAACAATTTTAGTACCCAAAACTAAAGTTTTCAAATATCTATTTGTCATTGTAAAAGTGCCGACATCTTTGCGGTTCCAGAGATGCTAGCAAAAAACTATTGTGTCGTTAATAGAGTGTTCCGATGCGTAAAATTTATGACAATACCCTGCCCGTACTATTATCACGCCTGGAATTAGCTTTTGTCAAAATATATGGGTTTTGCGTTTTTGTAATTGTCCCTTCCCCCGTATTTACCGTTGACAGATGAGAGAAATTTATTGTAATTTAAGTAATATTGGAAAATGTGTATGTATTAAGTGATAAATTATTTTGAAATCGACATTACGAACTGATGTGTCGTCATCGTTGTGATTCTGTGAAATTTATATTTTTGTCGCTTTTGCAAATGTTTTATGTTTATATCTATTATTGACAACATTCACGTGTCCTCAGGATCTAGATCTGATTAGACAAGACAAATTATAAATTTACAGATACATGTACGTAAAAAATAACTATAACTAAAGTAATGTACTTAAACTATTTTATTTAACTACAAGTCTTTTCTAGTAACGCAGTTATTAGAAGAAACTAGAGACCATTCCTCATATCTACTCATCTTTCTAAAAGCCATATTAAAATGTGGTTTTATTTTGTATTTTAAAGCTTCAAGAGCGGTAAGCAAAAACGTGCAGACAGTTGTGACAAATTTCTGGCATCGCATCACTCCATTAGTATTGACAATAGATTTTTTTTGTATTAACTATTTGGGATCGTAGGGTTTCTATAGATTGGTAAAAGCCAATCTCCAGCCACTATGGTTAGTTCAGTACACTTGCGGTTTTAACCAACTTATTATTATAACTTACTTAACTTCACGCTACCTGGTGGGGTAGCTAGAGAGAACGGAATGCTAAACGCTTCAGTCTCTGCATACCTCTTTCGCCTCGTCCACTGTTATCAACCTCTGCATACATGCCTTCCGGGAAGTCCTCCTTATTTTTTTTCGTGACCTTCCTCCAGTATCATTAATACTGTGTTTTTGAAGATCAACTAGGGTCTTCCCCTACCTTTCGTACCTGTCTTATTTCTCTGTTATGATAAGTATATCATAATATATTTTCTGAATTATTACAGTTGAGTAGACACTTATTGTAAATTATCACTAAAATACAATATAATTTTAAAATATCTTAAATCCCTACCCATTTGTAGTATTGTAAAAATTTAATTGTGCTCAAATTTGTGATAGATAACGCCTAATATCGAACGTTTTGTTCTAAATAAAAGAAAAATTATGTAGTAGTAATCGTATTTTGTTATTTAATAAAGGATGAAATTCTACTTTTTACAATTTATAATATATCGATTTTCGCATCAGGTGTTTGTTAGTCATAGGAATTGTTGGCTTAATGTTTTTATACTAACCTAATATATTTATATGTGCTCGCGGTCTCGTTAGACAAAATAGGCCTTGAATTTAACCACCCACCACGAAATATCTGAGAACAGAGTGATAATCCTGTCTACCACTTTAAAAAACTAAAGTATCCCGAACAAAAAGAAATCCACATTCTGAAAGGCCGTATCTACTTATAGATTTTTTATAATATGTAGTCACTAAGTACTTTACAAGGCGAAAAAGAAAAAAAATAAATAAAATATTTACCGAGGCGTTCGTTTTTAGCTGTAAAAACCAATGACGTGAAAACATTTCAAAAGTAACCGAGATCCTACGTAAAAGCGATTGTTATTCAACCAAACACCTTTCTAGCCTACAGCGATCAGCTCAAGCAGAAATCCTTGTAAAAAAATTGCAAAGAAAAAAGACATTCAGCCAGAACTTAGGTGTGTGGCTTATATATTAAAATCTTAGCCGATGTATTTGCTTTTTTGCTTTGTTTTCGTAATAGAAGTATATACTCTACTATTTTAATTAATAAAACAAATAAATACTTTAATAAGAGACGCAACATATAAACAAAGATATATCCTCTTTTTTATAAATATTTTTATATTCCATTTTCTTAATCATCAATCGATGAGCTCAAAAAGATGGGATCAAAAGATGGGCTTGTGTTAAATTTTTTATTTACAAATAACGTTATCCTGGATTGGATAGACTAACTTTAGTACACGTAATAATGTATTTATTACATGTCTAAAAATAAAAAAATACAATACTACTTAGGTCACTTTTAGCACCCCCCAAGATGTTGCTAAAATTCAAATCGCAGGTACCTATCACAGAAGCTTTAACACGGTCTACTGTTAAAAATAGCA
Source organism: Heliconius hewitsoni (assembly GCA_018230445.1). Lineage (NCBI taxonomy): Eukaryota > Metazoa > Arthropoda > Insecta > Lepidoptera > Nymphalidae > Heliconius > Heliconius hewitsoni. Next base: position 16,607 of record DWAN01000378.1, on the reverse strand, counting down.
TCTACTGTATTCAAAATCCTAGAATAGTAACAAATGTAACGTTTTTTTACAAAAAAAATGGTTGCTTTCGGAGTTTCCTACGTAACTTTAGCGTTCGAAGGCCTAAAATTGAGTTTAACACGTTTGTTACAAAAGGCTGGTCTTATCTGAGGTTTTAGAATAATCTTTTGTTGAACAGAATTTACCTTTCTTAGGGTTTCGGAGAAACGAGGTCTTAAAGAAAGTGATTGTGAATATTGTAAATGGCCAAGGAAAGTGAAAATTAATATTTGTTATTAATATTTAGACTCTTACGGAACAATCGTGATTCGTTAAAATTAACTTATTCCGTGATAATTGTGGTCTTATTTTTTTCTTAGGACTTATACCATATAGTTAGAGTACTTTACAACAAGTTTTACTTAATTTAAAAATTCAAGAATATTATATAATAGATTTTTCATAGTATATTGTAAGAACAAAAATGTAAATATTATAAGTAGATATATTTTATTTTTACAATATTCGTATAAAGACTAGTGATGTTGTTATCGTTTTCTTACACGTCCTAATAAAACAAACAACTATTCTAAACTATTATAAAAAATAAAAAAAATAATTTTATATCGAGTACAATTCTTTTCATATCAAATGTCATCACATCGATATACCCAACTCAGTACACAAAGACGTAAAGCGTGATCGCCCTCAATTTGCAAAGGAATCTCAGGTAAACGGAGAAAAAATAAACGTGACAAAATGTCTGTAAACATGTACCTACGCTACGAAATTTTTTTAAAAAAAGTAAGAAAAAAAATCTATACAATTCGCGATGTTCGGACGTGACGAATTTCAAATTTGGGTCTTCCATTTGACTTTTGTGCATCAGAGTTGCAATAGTGCGGAAAATTCGCCATTATTAGCGGTAATTGTTAAATATAAAAATAGTTTATAATATTGCAAAATATTAGAGCGACGTGTGTTATAATTGAACATGACGTGAATTCAATTGAGCCATTAAACGGCGCAATGGCCGTTAAAATTGCTTTTAACTTTCAGAATCGATACGGCAATTATTTTTAAATTGGAATATTGTATCGATACTTTGTATTTTTAATATTATTTATCTATGATGGAGATTAACGTTATCCAGGCTATGATTGATGCGTGTTACAGCGATGGTTGTTTACGTATTAGTATTTTGTGTATCACTGTAACTTTTAGATTTGTACTAAATAAATACATATTTTAAATTTGATTTGTTTAAAATACTACAAAAATGTATGATACGTTCTTACATAATAAAAATATAATTCTAAGACATATTCTATATATAAAATTTGTTTATGTGTATAGATAATTTGAAATGTTTATTGGTAATAAAAAAACTACCTATCGAAATTAATTTAACCTATTATCATTAATTTAACACTTCTAACAAAATCATATCAAATTGTTACAGCGCACCAAAAAATGCAATCACAAGCTCGCTCAAATTGAAAGAAAAATGAGCCACACAAGCAAAATGTTGAGGTGAGGATTACACAAGATGGCGCTGTTAACTAACTCGTCCGCTAGCGGGCCGACAGCGACGCCGGCTGCGCAGGCGCATCACTCGACCACGCCGCTACATCACTACTTCCACTATTTGAAACAACCATCGCCGTTAGCCCAGAACCCTTACGCCCATCACTCGAGTGCTCATCACATGGGCATGGGGCCCGGCCCATTGGGTGGTCTCGGCCCATTTGGACTTACACACCATGGGCTGGAAGCCGTCGGTTTTCCACAAGGTATGTACTTTTACAAATTTTAAAAAGCTTCAATATACAAGTAGAGTAATATAAAAAGTTAATTTAATTTCGTCGTGCGCTGTTTCATTTCAGTTTGCGAATTTCAATTTCTGAATATGGACTTCTCTAATTTATATCAAGTCCCGTTTTTGTAATGGAATTTAAATGAGTTCATTTATAGTTAGTTACTTAGTGATGGTGGAACCTTTTAATGTACGAATATATTATTTGTATATGTTATGTAATTTTTTATAGTTTATGATAGGCTAGGCACGGAAACTTAGTGTTAAGACACTCTGTTGCTGCTTTCTCCCACTTTCTGTCCAAGTTTGGTTTCATCGTTGAGTGACGGAACTGAACGCCGCGCCGCGCTTTGTCTCTCAGAGTGAAGTAATGAAAATAAATATATGAATTCCACCGAGTGGGCATCAAACACACAACAATCACAGTAACAGTATTTAATATTTATAATTATTATCATGATTCTACATTCGGAGTGATTATATTTTATTTACTGCATTTCTCTGATTTTGTGGCTAAAAAAATCTATAAACACATTAAATTTGCTAGAAAACAATATTAAATCTAAATCTATTTAACATGAAAATGATGAGAGGGGAAGAAGAGGAGAGGAGGAAGAGCCGTCGTGCTACATTTGCTAATATTTTTATTTTCTCTCCCTCTGGTAAAAATGAGTTGACTTCCGTCACTCAACTCGATACACACAATGTCTCAAATACTAGGCGGTGCAGCGGTGCTCGGAACAACGGGATGTCTTACCATTAGGCTCCTTCCGTCTACTCTATTACATGCGAGTTACAGCGTGAAATTAAAAAAAAGGAGAAAATCTAAGCCATCTAGAAAAACCATGAAATCTCTATTAGCGTATATCATCGTTTCATATAATTCTTATTAATGAACTCAACTATATGTACATTATACATACATTTATATAAAATAATTATATATACATTTCGTACGTACAACGTCTGACGTAGGTATCTTGTTCAAGAAATCCTGTCAATTAGTTACGGCGCTCGCTACCCCGGCGTGACTCGAATTGATATATCTAAAGCCACAAGTATAAGGCATACTTGTTTAAAATTTTCAAATATATATTATTACGTTTTTTTTATATTTCAATTTTAAGAGAAAATTGTGGCAAATACATTGACAATCGCCACAAACTAATTTAAATACTGAATCTTGCTTTGTCTTACATATCTGATTTAAAAAAATGAATCAATAAAAAAAATAACAATAAAGATACAATCCAGTTAATCGTATTAATTTGAAAATATTCCGAGTTGACTAAGTAGACAGTCATCGTAGCGTAGTAAGACAGTGTCCTACTGTTAGCACAAAGGTTGTGGGTTCGATTCTTTCTGTCATCGTTCATCCTTTTCTCGCTGTAGTAGAATTCCTCCACTCAACACGTAATATTTCAAGAATTTGGCAATAACTAAAAACGGAGTGTCTTAACACTAGGTTCCCTCTCCCAGACCTACTATGTACAGAATACAGCATGAAATAAAAAAATAGGCCTCTTTACTTCATATTTATCACATTTACAATACATCATAGCTATTTTCTACCTCTAAATTCTAATACGAGAATAAGAAAATGTTATAAATAAAATACGAAGTAAGTACCCATAGGCAGTACCTATAGGTAGTGCCTACAGGGGTAGTAAGCAACAACGGTTGCATAATTTAAGTAGCAAGACATCGTTGCCACCCCCTTAAGCCGCTTATCTTCCACCCTATGGGTATGCTTGTTAGTTGTTTTAATTAGTGTTTTGAATATCGGTCGTGTACCTTTTCTTGGGAGTTCTGTATATTATATTTATCTAGATACTGTTTATTATGATGAGATTTTGAGAAAAATTTCGCTTGATCCCACTTATTTTTATGCTTGAAAACTACGAAAACGCTCAAAAAGCGTTATACCTTTTTTTCTTCAAAATAACACAAGTACCTAACATAAAATTTCACTACCTATACCTAGTTCTAGTACATATATCTTTATTAATTTAACCTTCACAAAACAAATTCTATTTCTAGATATCTAGTGTATATATATCTGAAAGGGATCGTATACCCAGTAAGTATTAACTTAATGCCTAGATCGATCAGGGTATTAGACGTGGTTACAGGTAACCTTTATTTGTAAATAACGAGACTAATTAAAATCTTAATGAATGTATCAATCATAACGATAATTGTTATTAAGTTAAATTTATATTTACTAGAACTACTGTAGTAGTTAATTTTTTTTTTTATTTCTCAGTTATAATAAGAGTATAGATACTTTTAAAAATAAATCAGCTTTACGCTGTATCCCGCACACAGCAGGGAAGCCAGGGGGAGCCTAGTAAGTATTAAGACACTCCACTTTCTGCCGAATTTCGGAGGCATTGTGTGTTGAGTGGCAGAACTCAACGCCGAACAAAGAACGCCGCGCTTTGCCTCGACATCAGAGCGAAATAATGGAAATATAAATTTAAGTAAATATTTAATCTCCTCGAGTGGGGATCAAACCCACAACCAGTTGGTTCTACACACTCACACTTTGTGCCACTGCGCCGTGACTGGCCTCAAACTACTACTACTAGTTACTTTTTTTTATTATTATTTAATATTATAAATCTAAAATGTTCTAAAATAAAATGGGTCTTTCCTTGTCTTCTACTTCCCTTTCATTTCGTTCGTTTGTCTCTGAAGGACACTTGCATCATATTCATGATTTCACAATGCTAAATATACTAAATACGAATGTAATCTTCTACTTCCCTTTCATTTCGTTCGTTTGTCTCTGAAGGACACTTGCATCATATTCATGATTTCACAATGCTAAATATACTAAATACGAATGTAATCTTTCTTGCTGTAATGGAAAGATATAACATGAAAATAAATAGAACGATGAATGGGGCCAGTCGCCGTTTTACCTCTTAATAAACAAAACATCGCGTTGAGTTCTGTCACTCTATAGTGTCTAGATTCTCTGCTTCTGTCTATTATGCGAATAAAACTGTGAAATTGAATAAAACAAGGAGAAAAGACACAAAATTCCCTAGCGATACTAATTTTATACGTCTAAGTGAGCCGTCAATTATATTACAATAGATGCTATCAGCTACTATATACCCGTATGCCATTCCACACCAATCGACTTAGGTATTCAAACGTGAAACGTATTTGGCGAATATAGACTATTGACTAATTTTCATATTCATCCTACTGACATATTAAACATTTAACATATGAATTTGTGTCGTGTCGTCGTCGTTATTGTAGCCACAATGGATGGCAAGTTAAGTAATAAAATTTTGTTGTCTATAAAATGACGTCAGTTGGTGCTGTGAAAAGTTAAAAAAAAATCCTAATCCATATAAAAGTACCTGAGATTAAAAAACCAATTTCTAAAACTAAATTCTCGTTATAAATAACCCTTTTTAAGATTATACATTTATACCTATGTATATTTTTTGTGCATTTTATAAAACAACTATTTGAGCAAAAAAATTACATTATAACAAAATGCGTGGTTCAGTTTCGCAACTCCACACAGCATGTCTCGGGCAGAGGACGGAGTGTCTTAACAATAGATTATCTCTGCATACCTTACTATATGCGGGATAAAGCGTGAAGCGAGTGAAATTGCGCTCTAAACTTATAGAATGATAAAAATAATATTACTTAGCCATTAAAAATATCACAAGCATCCGGACACCCCATTTCATCTCAAGAAAATCGTAATCCGACCTCTTCGGAGAAAACTCCCTTTTGAATTTAGGATCATTCACTTGTTGTCTCTTTCGCTCTTTGTTTCGTTTTTTTCTTTCATCTTAATTTTTTTACCCGTCTTTTTTTCTTGTCTTGTGATCTTTTTAATTGCAACAATGTTTTACTTTTATAAAAATTACATATTTTAAATATAATAAGATACAATATAAATATATATGTATATAAAAAAATCTTGTAAATAATATATATATCTGATATTTTTTTTAATTATAAAATTATATTATATAATCTTTATGTAGGGGTAAAACCAGGATAGATGCCTCACTGGGGCAGATTCTATGCCAAAGATTATATTCTATATCTATACCAGTTTTACTCTATAATAAAAATTAAATAGTTATAACTTAAAAATAATTGTTTACAAAACTCGTTATGGGGTTTGGAGATGCTTACTTGAATTTGAGCCTACATTTTTCTATTATAGAATACCTAGATGATAATTTCTAGATTAAAATTGCTATCTTATACTCTAGTACTCTACAAACTACCATGTGTCTGCAATATTTTTTAGAAATAAGGAACAGCCTAAAGCCGTACAAATATATGGTCAAGAAATCAATTTTTGAACGCTACTTTATAAATAGCAAAAGCAAAGAGAATCTAGTGTCAAAATACTCCGCTATCCAATTTTTACACGAATTGGAAACAAATATTGCTGCGCTCCTTCTACCAGAGAGTATTATAACTAATTATAGACTACGTTCAGTTGTTAAAATCTGTCAGTTGTTAAGCTGAACGTAATGTTATTAGGTTCATATTACAATTAGAGCGGGTATTTTTGTTTAAAATAGTTAGTTCAGCGTTCATCACGCAATGCCTCAAGAATTTAGAAAAAAGGGGAGTCGGATGTGTCCTAATGGGAAACATTGTTAGTCTGCTCAAGACTTTTATAAGATAATGCCTTTAAGTAGATAAAACTAAACAATAGAGTAGAACCTAGTTTACCACTAACTTCTTTTTGCTTAAACTATAATAACATGACTTGCGTAAAAAAAAGGTAAACATATATCAGTAACATCAATGGAATCCCGGAATCGGTAAACAAAATTAACGGCTCGCGACCTATTTGATTTAAAACCCAAATACAATTTTAATGTGAGACTAAAATTAATCCGCCATTTTAATCCGTCGCTCCATCCCTGTCTTTCCAATGATATTTTACGTATTGCCGTCTTCTTCTGACGCTGGATGCGTAACGACGGCAGCTGGACGGTCTTTTTTAATTTTTTTCATTGTATATTTTTTTATTGGTCTAAGCATTTTATATGGCCAGTCCCTTTTTTTTCTTTTGTTGTCTATAATTAATTCTTTTTAGACAAGCGTAGTAATGAAAAGGGAAATTGACATTATATAGAATAAAAAAACTTTTCTATCATATTTATCTGAATTTATAGATCAATAACTCATTTCCTCGTTGCTAATTTTTATCAGGAATAAATGTAATATTTCTCCAATATTAATAATAAAATTTGACATGAACTACTTCTAGGCTTCAATGTTCAATATCTATATATGTAGATATGACTAAGTTGCACTCTATAACATAATATAATAGTGTAATTCAATATGTCCATATAAAAGATTTCAACGCATGCCATTATAAGTTTGTACTCGAATTAAGTTATTTTTAGTAGATAAAAAATAACCAAACTCAACAAAACAATTTTTTAAAATATTTTATTTTAAAAAGAATTTTTCAATGACCGTTTTAACAAATATTATAAAAAAATAACTGGAACAATTTAATAGAGGCATATTAAAATTTTATACAGGGCTACCAACATAACACTAAATCCTTCGAGAGGATGACAGGAAATGGTGAGCATACCTCTCTTTGTTGAACTTGAAATGGAAAAAAAATCTTTTACTATCTGGATTTTCTTAAGCGATCGTAATTAGGTTTTGTTGACCAGGTTTCATCAGCTTAGTTTATTGTAATAAACGGCTGAGAGTATCGAACGGAGTGTCTTAACACTAGGTTCTTACTACCTCCAACTCCATGATTTTTTTCAAGCTTTTAAATAGCAGGGTTGACAAAGAGGCTAATATCACGTCTTTCTCCACTTTCCGCCCAATTTAGATAGATTGCGTGGTTAGTGACGGAATTCACATATTACACTATAAAAAATTAAAAAAACATCACGTTTTGAAATTAATTGAAATTTTGAAAATTTGTCAAACCTAGTAAAATTAATTTCCGTTTTAAGTAGCAGCGATAGCGACCGCTTTGGAAGGAAATTTCAAAGCTCTTAACTTGTTATTGTAGACGCGGAGATAAGTATTTCGAAATTTCATAAAACCTTGTAAAAGTTATATTCTAATTTACCTGATACTTCATTAAGACATATATTGAAACTTCAAGAAAATTATATTTATATTCTTTTATTGACATTTCTCACATATATTTAATAGTTATAGAGGACCTAACTGTGATATTCAATAATAAAAGTCGCCCGAAACTTCCTTTGTGTGAATTATAAAACGTAAAATTCAGTTTTTTCCCGTTTCCATATGAATTTCAGGAAATCCTCTCCCTTGCTCCCTTCAACTCCCTAACCTACCGACATACATTCCAAATTTCGGAACTCTACGCCGCGTACTTTCAGCTTATATTCCATTATCTTCACGTATATCAAATGGACTCTCACATTCGATTTTTTTATTGTTAAAAAATATTATTTCTTACTTGACTTCAGTCATACGTGCATACCTTTATACAGTACGATCGAGTCGCGGCCGCTGTAAATGGCAGTAGATTTGATTTTAGGATTTTACTTTTGACTAATTTCTTCTAAAGACAGCAATGCGGAAAGATCAGAATATCTCAGCTCGGCCACAACTCGTTGACCGTACTGTACCACTTTACAAAATTTATAATACGACAAGTAAATGTGACGAAGTAACATGACCACCTGCGATTATATTTGATTGGCAATTTTGTCATTATCTTCTATGATAAAGTGACATAGTACAGCGTACTATGTGTACTACCTTAATGTTTACGCGATAGTCGTGGTTTTGATTCTCAGTCAAAGAAATAATTACATTAAAATTATTTTTATTAAGTACTCGTGATCTCGTTAGCAAAAATGCGTCATTGGTTTCGCTTGATAAATCCTTGTGTAGTTTAAATTTTCTTTTATTTGAAATATTGTAGGATTTGTGGCTAATTCCTGACACTTAGTATACTCTTATTTTTTACTATACGTTTAGTATATTTCATAATATTATATATCTATGGCTCATCTTAGTATTGAAAAACCCTTATATTTGTGCGTGTAATTTTCTACTCAGTACCAAGTACAGGTTGAAAATAACATATATTGACTAGAGCTTTCTGTTCATATAATTTTAGTAGATTTACGACATAAACTTGAAACATTTTTAACGATTCTATCTGATATCGATTTCCACGATCGCTAGGCCGTATGGTCATATTGTTGGCTTCACACCCACTGACATGATGGCCGAGTACCAAGTACAGATTGAAAATAACATATATTGACTAGAGCTTTCTGTTCATATAATTTTAGTAGATTTACGACATAAACTTGAAACATTTTTAACGATTCTATCTGATATCGATTTCCACGATCGCTAGGCCGTATGGTCATATTGTTGGCTTCACACCCACTGACATGATGGCCGAGTTATCCATTATGTGACACGACAGGTGGATCGGTGAACGTACTTTTGACACTTTAATAACATATATTTTAGTATCTAATTTCGAATTTGAGTAATATTTAAGTAAATAATTTTCGATTATTTATTTTTATTTAAGAAATCGATCCATGGGACATAACCCATAACTGTAACGAATATACGTCTTATTATGTGAAAGAAACTCTTTTCCGCATCTTCCACTAAATCTTTGAAGATATCTATCAATCAAAGCCGAGAAATAAAAATATATTAAGTACAAGTCCCTCGTACGGGGACCGAACTGACAACCATCACGCTTACACTCACATCCCATCGCACTGCATTACACTTTCTTCAAATTGAACTTTTAAAAAGTAAAAATTAACAAAAGACAAACACGTTTAACAAAAAGACAAAAACACCACCACATTCCTATTGATTTCGGAAGCCTTGCACTCATTGATTTATCACCACTCACTAACATAATGACGTCCTATCATACGTCGCGTCGCGCCGGTAGCGGTACGTCTGCGCATCGGTGCCAAACGTGACCTTTTTAAATATACTTACGTAATCATTTGGATTTGCTTTAAAGTAAATGTTATTTAGTAATTTTCAGTAGGTAAATAGGTGATAGATATGAATTATTTTCATTTCCACGCTCTCGTAAGAAGATAAAACGCGGTGTTGGGTTGCGTTTAACATGCAATGTCTTCGAATTGGGCGGAAAGTAAAGTTAGAGTATTTTACTAGTTCGTTTCTGCCTTTCCTGCTACATGTGTGATTCCAAAAACATATACTATTTTATTTTTCTTAAGAATTGAATATATATTTTTTTAATAACCTTCCAATAAATATAACCAAGCCAAAAGACTTAAAATAGAAATCAATAAAAACTTGATTTAAAAGGCATTTAGCTATGTCACTTTTGCATTAACGTTTTGAAATATAAAAAAAAATCATTTAACAACAAAAGGCAAAATAATTGGATAAGCACAGTTAAGTAATATAATTGGATGTAAGAAGGCAAACAACTATCATCACATTTTTTACGACATTATAATTGTATAATCCTTGTATTTTACATAAAATTTCAGTGGAATAATTGAATTCGTTTAATTGATGACAAATCCTTTACAAGCAGTGAATTGAGCGTTCTTAATAACAGAGTTTTTATTTTATTTTTTTTCAACTTTACTCTGTATCCTGATTAAAACAATGTATACACCCCCGAGTGGTGATCGAACTCACAACTACAACCATCACGTTTACGGCCATTGCGTCGCTGCGCCACGACCGCCTCGGTTATTTTGGTTTTTATTTATCGATTTGTATTTCATACTATATTTTCTTCTCTTTCAGCTTGCACTAAGCAACAGAAAGAAATTATATAGGTACAGATAGATAAAATATATAAGATAGATTAAACTATGCCCTACATCCTCTGTTTTTAATAACAAAATTGAGCTATGTCAAAACGTAACTAAACTTATAATGCTACATTATTTTACCCTCAATTTACTTTACATTCAAATAAAAAAAAGGTAACTTTTCAAATACAAATTTTATTCATATTTTAAGCCTAAACTTATACTTTATTCTATACTTAGATACATAAAAAAAGAAATCTATTAAGCACACCGGTAACTTACTCAGTACCGATTGCCCAGCTGTGGGATTATAATAAAAAATGAACTAACATTGTAGCTTTGTGATTGTCGTTTTGAATCGTTTATAAAATTATTCTCGATAACTCTTTATAATGAGAGACATTTTTAAAGGTTCCTTCAACCGCGTGAAATCGGGGTCAGAACACTGTCGTACGCGGTCACTAAATTAACTATCATATTTTATAACGAATCAAGAATCGAGAGATGATGATACCACCCTTTTTGTAATAATACTTTAGTATGAAATTTGTTTACTTGAAAACTTGAAACTTACTTTTGTAAGGACAATATTTTATTTTGAATGATTTGTGTATTGTAATTTAAATATAATTTTGCGGTAAGTTGATATGTTTGGATGTATTGCTAATTTTAATCGTCTTAAGAAAATTATGCTCATTGCTTGTATAAATAATGTTTTTTTATTTATTATAAATTTACTTCTGATTCTGCAAAAGTGATGAAAAATCAAGTATCAAAAGGTCCATAACTTCCTGATAAACGTTTAATAAGTAACTACTATTTAGTACCTAGTAATAATGGTAACATTACAGAGAAAGTGTAGAAAAAGTCACATACCACTATTTATTATAACCCTTTTTGTAAGAAAATAGTTTATCTTCAAATATTGTTAATTTACAAACCAAAGTTGTTGCTTTTAACACACCAAAATATATTAATTTTTTATTACGAAATAAATAGTTTTTTGTTATAAATTGATTATCTTAAAGTTAACAATCAAATCATAGATGCGATAAACATCAATATTATCTACAATTTATTTATATCTAACAAATAAAATTATAACAATCTGGTATTAGCATCTTAGTATCGTTTCCACGCATCGTAAATAATATTAAATTTATCATTTATGAATTCCAACACAGCGAGCCGCTACCGTCGGCGCCCTTTGACGTGCCGCCATCTTGAGCGGCCATATTTGTTTTGCTTTTTTTATAAACTTTATAATGCAATGCTCTTGTCACTGTCAGCCGTTATCAAGGAAATGTCATTTAAGGAATGAATTTGCTACTATGATAAAAATAGATAGAAACGAAGTCACTTAGTGTTAGCACTTGCACTGTAGTGTCTTTTAATTTTATTTAATATTTTTTAGCATCGAGTTTTGGTTAGTGTTTAATGTGTTGGTTATTTGTATATAATGTTGCAAGTGGCTATGAGAAATTCGGACACATTGGGACGAATAGAGATGAAAAGTAGGTTTTGTTTATGTACAGTTTTATTAATATTCTGTATTGCATTTGTTAATGAAAATCAAAATAAACTATAAATTGTTTTTGGTATCAGTAAGCTTATATCTAATGGGTAAAAGTAAAAAAAGATATTGGCCTAAAAGTGCAATTCAAATTCAAATCTGCAAAAAGGAAATACATCAATAATATACATTGATACATACAATATGAACACATATAATATAATTTTATTATTATGAAATATTACATACAATTCCCTGTCTTTCCATTATTCTCGTACGCGAGGAACTATTCAACTTCATTCATAAAAAAAGACTTAAAAGAAAACTTTCAACGAACATACCTAACTGATTTACAGTTCTAAAAAAATTGTTATTGTTAAAGCTTGTCCCCCAACAACAATTCTATAGGTATACTATTAGTAAAATAAATCGTTTTCACATTGCAAAATCTTACCTCCCTCCAGATGAAAAACGTGTGAAAATCGTCACGCGGCGACACCCTCTGTGATTTGACAATCCACCGCGAATGATTTCGTTTAAATGTATGTACGAGTAGGTACCTATTTGCAAAGATTTACAAGACGAATACACACTTGTGAAATATATACGTACATATCTACAGTATTATTTAAACATAATATATAGAAAAATGTATATCTACCTATTTTAGATTAAGTTATTCTAGATTCATGCTGTATTTTACATATGACAGGATAGACAAAGAGAACGTGGTGTTAGGACATTCCTTTTACCAGCCACCGTCCAGTTTTCGAGATATTGAGTGTTGAGTGGCGACACTCAACGCTACCGTTGGGTATTGAAAAATGGAGAATAAAGTATCTTAACACGGGGTATTCTTTGCTTTAGAAATGCGGGAAGTTTTAGTGTACTTAAATATTGTATAGATATAATCTTGTGGCTTAAATTTTTTTTTCATTTTTTTTTCCATTTTCATCTTACGGCTTCTATATTTAGCTATATATGATTTTTTTGCGTGTAATCAATTTTTTTGTGAGTTTACGCTCTCATATTTCGCTATAGCCAGAGAGACGTTTCTATTTCCAATTATATGGTGCAACATACATTTTGTATTCGATTTCAATTTTTTTACGATTTCATTATAATATGTCAGTAGATTTTTGTTCAATAAAACGTTATAATAACTTAAAACATAACACAACTAAGAAACATGTATTATAGATAGTATAATATATGTATGTTTTTAATACCCTCTAAACTTATTAGTCTTGCCCCAGTGTGTGAAAGTTGGCACCTTTCTGTTTATATATGCAATGGACTTGTATCCCAGTTTCATTTGAGATGGGGTGCCTGTAACAACAAACTCGGCTTTTCACTTAATTGTATTTTGATATTGTAAATTAGATTTTTGCTTAACGCTGTGACATGTTGATGGTCATGGGTTTGAAGCCAGTCGAGGGAGAGAAAAAACGAATTCTATTCTAAGCTTAGGAATAGAAGGTACTTCTTTCTTTTTAAAACAAAAGTATTTTTAAAAATTGAAATAATGAAAATAAAACATCAGCTTCACGCTGTGTCCCGCACACAGCAGGGTAGGCAGAGACAACCTAGTGTTAAGATTCTGTTCCCCCCTTTCCGGCAAGTTCTAGAGGCATTGAGTGTTGAGTGTCGGAACTCAACGCCGCGCTTTGCCGCGAAACAGGAACGAAGAAGTGAAAATAAAAATGTGAATAAATATTTAGTTTCCTCGAGTGGGAATCGAACCCACAACCAGTCGATTTTACAGTCACACTCTGTGTAGTAACTAAAAAAATCTAAAATGTTTGCAAAAATCGTAAACCGGTGTATTTTTTAACTGCCACCCCAACCATGGTGTTGCCTGCTAATTGTAAAGTCAACAACAGTGTTTTAGTGTTTGTTGTTTTTCCCCGAGGGCAACTCTCGGGTACGGTTGCGTTTTAAGTTTCTATGTAGATTGTTATTTTCTTTTGAATTTGTCTGCCTGTCTTTGCTTATAGATTGTGGGTTCAAGGACCGGTTAGGGCAATTTATTGTTTCTTATATTGCTTTTTTATTTCATAGTTTAAAAAATGTACTAAGGTAACTAAATTAACGAAATAGTTAGTTTACAGTTTAAAGCGAATTGTAGAACGGAGTAATTATATGGCACTATCAAAAAAAATATAATTTATATTTTGGTACTAGTTAATACAATAAACGTGTAAGATTTGTCAATAAAGGAAACAGATAAAAAATAATTAATTACAGATCTAAATATCTTATCTAGAATAGATAGGGTTAACATAGAATTTAATTTATGAAATATGACGTTTACTAATACACTGATAATAAATATTTTTTTCGGAAATTAAACAAAAGTAAGAAAAATCCTACAATCAAATCCGCGCAGCCGTCTACAGCTAACTTAAACGCAGCCACGACTCTTCAACCGTACTATGTCAGGTCTATTGCAAAGGGAACCGTAAGTGTACAAACACTTTTACCCACTTGAGGTAATATTGACGTGGGAGTGACACGTGAAGAGAAATTGAGACTAAAATAAATTTTATTTAAGTGGAAGCTTAGCTACTTAGCAACTTTTAATTTAGTATTTTATTTAATTTATGTGTATGTTTATCATAAGCATTTTCTGCACACAGTAGAACTAAACGCCGGTCGCTCATTTATCTTCTAGACCGGAAAAACAGACAGTTTAGGTATAAATAGTTTCTTCAAGAAGAAAGGGAGTTCCCTTAAGTTATTTATTGTCAATTAAACATATTACATAATTCGGTTATGTTAAACTGTATTTTTGCAAAAAAATACACAAGGAGAAAAAACAAAAAACAAGAAAAAGATACAAAGACACATTTTATTATAATAATTAGAAAATTCATATCGTATGAAGATTAAATGGAAATTAGAGTAGACTGCTATTTCTGAGTAAGTATGACTAGATAGTTATATGTATTACATTGTTTCATTAATTAATTATCTCTTTTGAACATCGCTTTTATTGTAATCTGTTGGTAGGGTTGGCAACTTTTAAATGCCGACGGAAAAATTAAATACAGAAAATTACTTTTAACTTTTTTATATATGTATGTGATTGGACTTTCTCCGCATTTTTTTTTACTTTAAAGGAACTCATTGCTATCAGTTTTATTACATAGAATAAAACAAATACTAACATATGCTTAGATCTTTCAAACTACATAACGGAGATTAATTGCGCTTTTCACATATAATAAGTGATTATAGACAGGATTATTAAAGAGAAATACGTGCTTAAAAATATATATAATACGTCTATGTAATATTATTGTAGTTCAATAGTCCAAACACGTGAGCGAAATATTAGCAGTTATGGGGTCTAGTTACTATCAACAGGAAATTTAATTAAATTATGTTCAATATTTTCACTTTTAGAATTATAATATATGTAGAATTATTTTGAATATTACTTATTTCAGAAGGACGCTAATATATAGTCCTATAGCTGCTTATAAAGTATAAAATAAAAAAGATTTTCAGTTTAATATTTCTTAATTTACATTAACTTTACTCGAAGCAATTTCCGTACATTTCGGGCAATCAACGAATTTTTTTTAACTCTGAAAATAAAAATGAAAAGAAATCACAGTTTTTAATCTTTCACGAGACATTGCAAATTCTTTTGGCAATTTCTTTCAATTCAATTTTCCCTCTAAAAGGACCACGAATTTTCATTTCTAAATGCCCACCATTAAATTTAACAGCCCTGTAATACGCAAACTTTTTACACGAGAGAAATCCACCATTTTGAATGAAATGACGTATCTTGAAATGGCGCGCGATGTGGCGAATAAAAATGCTACGACTTTCATGTATTCAGCCAACCATTTAATTTTTTAATTGTTGATTGCAGATTGTTTCTTCACAATGCTTTTTATGTGAAAGTCATATTTCAGCTTTTCTTCAAAAAAGATATATCAGATATTTTATATTAAGTTAGTGTTATATTGTTTATTGCATAGATACGTAAAAGAAAAAGCATAAAACTGAATGATATTTTTATAATATTATTTAATAAAATGTCGGTCGTATACATAAAATACGCGCATATAGCGTCCACAAACCCTACCAAATACTATTTTTTTGTCTATCTTTACTATTTTTATCATTATAAATAAACATTATACATTAGCATGAAAAATTGCTTAGCCTCAAGTGTGAATTGCTGTGAAAACAGATAAATAAGATGGCGCGTGTATGCCGCGTGCGGCTCACAGATTATAAATGACTTTATACAGTAGCTAGTGACAAATTGTATAATTGAAACGAAAAAGTAGAATCATCACACAAAGAGGAGAAATTACGCATGTGGCTTCTCATATTTTATTAATAAAATAAATAAATCAAATAAATCAGCTTCACGCTGTATTCCGCACACAGCAGGGTAGAGGGCACCTTTTGTTAAGACACTCCGTTTACCACTTTCTGCCGAATTCTGGAGGCATTGCGTGTTGAGTGGCAGAAC
>DWAN01000377.1:0-24862 GCA_018230445.1 Heliconius hewitsoni | reverse complement strand
TTTAATTTAATTTTAATTATATAGGCAGTCATCGTTCAATATGAAAGCATCTAACTGTAAGCACGACGGTTGTGGATTCTAACCCTACTATCTCTGGTAAATGAAGCTTTGAGTTCTGCCAATCCACATTAATAGTTTTAGTAAACTTAGCATCTTAAAAAATCAATAAAAAGAAGGGACCAGAGTGTATAAGCAACCGTTGCGCACCTACCTGCGGAAAAATCGAAAAGTTGTTTCATTATTTTATTAAGATTATATTACAAAACGCTCACTAGCGATGAAGGCTATAAAATCAATCAGTTTTTTTTTGTTTCACGCTGTACCCTGCACAAAACATGACAGGCAGAGGGAACCTGAGTGGTAATACACTGTGTTCCCGTTAAGACACCACCGTTCGGCACTTTCAAAATCCAAAATCAAAAAGTTTGCCTCAAAAAACATAGCATATCCCACTATTAACAAGTTCTATGAAAAAATTATTCTCCATAACGGAGTATAAATTTCATGTTCAACGTCAGTAGCTTTATGGGGTCATAATAGCGAAAATAATTAAAAGCAAGCGATCGCCGTGGGTTGGTCAGGGCGCGGCCTAATGTTTCCGAGACGTGTACACAATGTACTATATATTAATGTATTTTTTTTAAATAAATATGATTTTTTTTATACTATAATATTAATATGATTTTTTTACACTATAATATCAATATAAGTTTTTTATTGTACCTTATAATATAGTAGCGCCGCTGTTGGTAAATGATTGATATTCTTTTTTTATTTTTCATATTTTTCGAGACATTACGTGTTGAGTGGCGGAACCCACTCCATGCAATGTCTTGTTACCAAAGAGAGGAAATAAAAATATTTCATTCACCCGAGTGGGAATCAAATCAGGCGAACAGACAAAAACATATTTTTTTTAGATTTTTGGAAAACATGTAATTTGAATTTTGTAACGGCTAAACATTTTTAGTTTTCAATTTAAAATACTTTGCTAATGAAATGGTGGTGTTGTAATAAAAAAATATGAAAATACAATAACTAACGTATTTAAAATTAAACATTGTGCTTAAATTTGTATATTGAATAACTTCTTAGATTTTCACGATTATTTTTTCATTCGTCTGTCAGTTTGATATAATAATTATGTCAACCAACAGACGAATGCCAGCTCAGTCTAACCGTGACCACCAACTACTGCAAAGTGTTCGAAACGTCGAGTTTCCAAAAATATATAATACAAAATATACGCGATTAATCCGGTTAAAATAGTTTCATTTAAAATTAAATAACTCTTAAAAAATAATTTTAATATCATCATACAAAACGAGTATAGACGTCCCCTTACATAGAAGGGAGCGGCGGGAAGTAGGCGCGTTGAGCACTCACAGACAGACAGTAACCGATGAAGCGAACAAAGCAACAAGGCCAGATAGCTATGAAATGAAAGAATCACTGTTCTGCAATGTACGTATCATACGCTTGCAAATATTAGATTATAGAAATTTATATGGTTAAATGGATGTGGAGATAGTAGGTTCAAATATTAGATATATAAAAAAACCTAGCCCAATAGATTATGAAATGGAATAAAGTTCTTTTCTTTTTAAAAGAAAAGCAAGAGAAGAGCTTTATTCCATTTCATAATCAATTTTCCATTTCCTGCTAGATAGCAGGGATAGAAAATAAAAATATTTGAATAGATTTATGTACGGAGGTCTTACATATTAATTCGGAAACCATCTTGGCACTAGCTAAAACACTACGTTCCCCTTTAAGACACTTTCGTTCCACACTTTCAGAAAAAATTTCGAGGCATTAAGTGAGTTCTTTGTTATTTTTGACGAAGTTGCGAGTTTAAGCTAGTACTAACATATTTATCTTACATAAACACGTACTGTATAAATCGCAATTTAAAAACCAAATTCATACTTTGCTATTCAAACGCTTGTACAAAGTAATCTGCATCTCCGTAACAAACGCAAGCGTTCAGCAATGCATGGTCTCCCGTAGTCCATGCATTTTATATTAGAATCGTATAAAATGTACTGAAAGACGTTAAAGTGTGTATAAAAAAAATTTAAACATAATAATTAATATTTTATGTATCTATTAAAATTATTATATATTGAGGTCTTTCTGACTGGCTGCTATGGTTATGGGGTCCGACTCTCATTCGAGAGAGTAAATTATTTTAATTAACCGATCTGGTAACAAGAAAAATCGCGACATAGAGTTCAGTCACCCGATAAGTAAGTCTCGAAAATTGGGTGGAACGTAGGTAATTTGGTATATTTTACGTAGTTTTAACTATAAAATTTTGCATGAGAATTTAAAAACTTAAAAAGCCCTTATTCCTCATTTTTAAGGTTCTATATCTCAGCGGAATCCTTACAGAATCTCTTTGTTGTCCATCTGTCTGTCTGTCAAGACCCTTTATCTCGAGGTTGCGTAGAGGTATCAAGCCGAAATTAATATCAAATATTCAAGACTACTGTCCCTTGGAGTGTAAAAAAGTTACGCTTCTAATTCAATGCAATCAAAAGATACCAGCATCTATGAATCGTTTTTGCTACTTTCTGTATGAAATTTGCTTCGTAATCAAAAGTTTTACGGTACTTTCCGTAGACTTACAGTTATGAAAATTTAATTTCTCGCGAAGTGAGAATTTACAATACAAATAAAGAAAAAATCCGTAAAGTGAAAATTTTTAGATATTTAACATGAAAAATAATTACTCTATATTTCACACATACCAGGTTCGGCAGAGCAAACCTGTAACCTATGTTAAGTATTAAGACACTTCCTATTAAGACACTTTTGTCCAACACTTGCCACCAAATTCTGAATTCACTACGTGTTTCCTGGCAGTACTCAACGCTGCGGTTTGTCTCGCTACCAGAGCGAGTAAACGAAAATATTAAATATTTTATTTCTTCGAGTCATCAAGGGAATCGAACCCACAACCTGTCGTCCAACTCTGTGCCACGACTGGTCTCACATGCCTAATTAATGATTAATAGTAGTAGTTTACAAAGTATTAATTATTAATAGCAATAATTTTGTTACAAAAAGTAACGTATATCCATTAATATGTAGATGAGAAGGAGAGTCAAGTTGAATGTTCAATAATGCGTCGTTCTCAACTCCACGGACAAAAAATGGGAAATTTACATGTGGGTGACAAGTACTGTGTTTACTCATAAAATTTGAGTTCTTTATTTGACTTTGCAAATTTTTACCACCGGACACAAAACCAAATACCGGTTGATATTAATACGTATACTTACTAGCGAATATAATAAAGAATATACATTAAAAAATTCGATTGAAATTGAAGTTTGAACTTGGTTTCCATATAGAACTCCCATTCTTTTGTCGGCTACGTCGAGAACGACATATTAACTTGGCTCTCATTTTACATTTATATTTTTGATGGGTTGCTTTTATATTTAACACTGTACGTTTTATACCAGTTTGGTTCCAATCAGGACGCTATAGAAACGTTCAACATCCATTAAAAATCGATTTTCTAAAGCCGGATATTCGTTATGAGCGAGTTTTTAGCAATTTCTGGATATTATGATAAGAAATTCTAGTAATCCCGTTTGACAAAGATGGAAGTTGTATAGGATTTGAATGCGTTACACCTGTATATTATAAATCTGAGCCATAATATGACTAACACAGCTTGTGACTATTAAAGCGACGGTTGTGAGTACAATTCTCATTCAGAGAATGTATTATTTAATATTTTAATTTTTCTGCTCTGTTAATAAAGCATAGTGAGCCACTGAGTTCTTGCACTCAATACGCAACGCAAAACTTCGATGGAAAATGGGGAACGTAGTATGTTAAGAAACCATGTTTTAGTTAAGATAGATTTTCACTTACTAGGGTAGATTTTTACTTATAAGGGTAGTTCCATTTTTTTGTTTTATAAATTTCTGTAATTTATTTCGACTATACGTTGCATTGATATATACATTATTTATGATTACATTAAAATGACATTAAAATTATAAATAATATTAGAATAAATAATGATTTCTTAAAAACATTAAAAAAAAAAATTCTTTAATACAAGTATGTCAACACACTATTACTAACTAAATAAATATAGGGGACGAGCTACAAGTTACTATCTATATACAATCAGATAAATTACACAATAACTTTAACAAACCATAAAACCCGCCCTTGCTGGGTTTAATTAATTCTACCCTTGACAAATATTAAACTTACTCTCCCCTTACAAAAGAAACAATCGAAAAACAACCCTATGCAATCTATACCTTAGGTACAATTTTTAATTAAAACATTTTAGAATGCTCTTTTCTAATATTCTAAGTTTAATTATTGAAATTTGAATCTTAATTAGAAGGATATAAGTTACAAAATGGTGTAGTCGTGTCAATACTTATATAAAACAATTGTGATGTGTGATTGTTCATTGCTCACTTGGTATGACACGATAATAATATGTCATTTTGACATTTTTTCCCTATTAGAATGGATGTCAAGTAGATAATGACATGGTCATCTTCTTTATTTGTTTTTTTCTATTTTTTTTTATTTTGATGCGTCTGTCATCGTTTGATAGGTTAAGCAGCAGCTGCAAACTAGAGTTAAGGCACTACGCTCGTTCTATATTTGGCTAAGTTGAAACATTATATATTATCCAACAGAAGAAGAACAAGCGGTCAGTGCGTTTCGAATTGGCTCAATTGTCAATGGCAAGTACAACATATAAAGGTTGATAAACTTAAATTTCCGGGTGCAAAAATGTATGTTTGTAATATATTTTTTTTGAGTAAAACTATGCGGCTATGCCCGCTTGAACTATACGAATCTAAGTGTAATTAAGAAAAAACTGAACAACCGCCAGTCGGACTCTCACTGAGGGTCCTGTACCGACAGACGGACCGACGGACCAACAGAGCAAAAGACCAAAAGGAAATCAGGCCAACTATACTACTAATGTACACTGTAGAGACACCGATCAGTTACAATATTGTTATAGGTATAGACTTTTATTATAAGTTTAGCTTCACCTAGTTCACGGAAAGTAACCTATAAGTTTTGATTACGCAGTGAATTTCAGGAAAAACTACACTTAAACGTTCTTTTGATTTTCTGTAACTTAGGAGTGTATTTTTTCCTCCTCCAAGGACCCACAGGATCTCGAGATATATGATCTTGACAGACCGACAGATGGACAACAAAGTGGTCCTATATTTCTATTTTGTTTTATTTTCAATTACGGAACGTTAAAAAAGTAAGAAATAGAAATTATAAACAAAACATATTTGATGAATTTAGTCCCCAACACGACCATCTGTTTTCTACATGTAATGTTCTGAAAATTACCCGCAACTTCCAAAGTCTACAATTTCAAGAACACATTATACAGACTCATACATATATAAATAATATTATAATTCAAAACTTCGACATAAGCTCCTTTGTACTCAAAAAGCACACGGCGCTTAATTAAATTCTATTATTATACCATACAAATTAGAAACTACCCCAATATGTAAATTTAGATCTGACAAAAATATGCCGAAAGACACCATCCATCATTCACGCGTTGACATAAAAAGTTACAGTCATTAGCGGTAATTAAAATACTTGAAGATATAGCGACTTGGGGATACTGGCCGACTGAATGACTATATACCTACATATAACTGTTGGGGGTTCGATACTATTTGGCGGGAGTGTTTATATTCCAAAAGATTTTTTCGCAGCTTCACTTTGTGTTAAGACACTCAGTGCCCCTACTTTTGCTGTTCGAGACATTGCGTATTGGGTATAACGAAGAAATGAAAATATCAAATATTTCATTTTCTCAAGTGGGAATCGAACCCACAACTCTCATGTCAATTCACTCACTTGTGCCACTGCGCCATGACAGCCTTACCTTACCTTCACGCTCTGTCCAGTATTCAAAGGAATTCTAGTGTTAGGACATCTCTTTTAGACGCACCGCACCAATATTCACGAAATTGCATGTTGACTGTTGAGTGGCAAAAGCGACCGAGCACGGTTGAACACATATCCCACATCACATACAATCGGACGCTATGCCACTATGACACGGCGGCCTCAATTACATAAAATAAGTTTTAAATCATAATATATTTGTAATATAAGTGAGATAATGTAAATCTAATTATTTTAATTTTTGTTTTGTTTTTTTTTTGTTTTCTTGCATTTAGCAGGGAAGGCAGAGAATACGTTAATCGGAATCGATTGTTAAAACCCTCCATTCCTGTAAAGCCACTACCTTCCTGCCATTGTGTGTTGAGTAGCAGAACTCAACGCATTTTGCCTTGTTGCTAAATCCGGAAAACGATTTTTTTTTCTTGCCACAATCTTATTTTAATTAATAGGCCTGATAGATATAATATAAGCCTCTTAATTATTTTGGCGAATATATCCTTTTGATTTGAACATCTACTATTCAGTATAGATCACAAAAGTTATATCTCATAAAGAAAAAATAGTACCTATTAATGATTATTAATGGGTAAACTAGAATATAAGCTTAACTTATTATTAGATTTATGACTTAGGCGTGCCACTCGAGCGCAATTAACTTCGCTAAATACACCAAACATGGAGATGACACGACCAAAACGGTCAGTTAGATCTCGAGATAACACTAAAAACTACATGAATAAAATAGTCGTTAAAAATTGTACATCTTACTAATTCAACCTATTAGAGACGCCATCGTGCCTTCGATATTTCGAAAATTTTCACTTTTGATTATATTCGATTATTGTAGGTTCGATATTCACTTCAGAGATTTTAAAAAAAAAAGTTTAATTTTTCAAATAGGTGAAAACAGCAAAATTAAATATTTTTACTCTAGATTTTAGGAGAAAAAATGAAAAAAAAAACCATAAACATAAAGAATAAATATACAACGACTAATTAGTCGTCGCCTACAACTTTGCTTGGAAAATTCGATTTCTTTTCGTCTCTAAAGAAATTTCAAAAAATCTGTCTTATTACATCTTAAATCATATACTCCACATTCCTTAACCTACAAACATGGCAAATTTCTATTTTCAAACTCAGTAGTTTAGTTTGTACGCTTTCTGTAAATCACTCAGCAACGCAAGAGTTTTATACATACATTTATAATGATATTTCCAGTTAACTTTGACAGGTCTTTCACCACTTTTGATTGGTAGAGTCGAGGCTCTAAGACTGTCCCTGAGTGACGCCTGTCAGCTGTCATCTTACCGCCACTGATTTGTTAGGTGACATGTAAACATATGGGCACCGGTGAAGAATTTGTTTAACTAATTAGAATATTTGTTAAGTGTTGACTTAAAAGCATGGATTTACCATAAACATAGTGTTATTTTTTTATTTTAGAATCGTCATTTGTCACCTGCGCCCCTTATGGGAATAAGAGAAATTATAATAAGAGAAAACTCAAAGAATTGTATATATTTAATACTAGATTTCACTTGCGTCTTTTGATTTTCTCATAAGATATTTTTACGTATTTCTTTCTATCTTTGAAATTTGCGATATTTTATTCATCCCATTCTAAAATTCTGTTCCAAATATTCCATTACGGTCTCTAAAAAACCTTTGTGCAAAATTTAGACATTCTAAGTATAGCAACTTGAGCTGTGCGTTGATTATTTGGATATGTCAGTCCTTATAATATATAAAAAATAATTTCATTTCTCTAGTCTATTAAAGCGAAAACATTAAGAAACTGTAAATATACATAAATTTTGCTTGTTATGAGAAATGCACAAACAGTGGTAAAAATAAGGAAAATTGAAAATATTTAAAGAATTGTATTATTATATGAATATATTTTATTTAATACAATCCGTTTTGAAAGATGAAATATGTATAGTTTCGTTTGTCTTTACGTCCGTATGTACGTGTTCATTATATAGCGAAAATAAGAAGAACCTGGTTTCTATCTAACGCTACACTTTCCTCTTTCTGTGATTAGGATATTTTCCTTTATAGTCAAGTTCAGCTTTATGTGACGTGTATAACATTATAATTTAAATAAACATGACACACTTTTTACTTAAATTATTTATTGAAAGCAAAAATTAAATCGAAACTATTATAAAATAATTTATAAACATACAGTATCCAGTTTAAAAGTTACTAGCACACTTCTTGTATCCAGCTCGAAGGACCATTAAATATAGTTCAAGTTCTGAAGACTAACAAGCGCTGTTATAAGTTTGGCGCATCCGCTATTAAGTGCAGTTTAAAATATATATTTTTATGAAATATTGTATTTTATTTTATTATAGTAGTTCTTAAACTTGTTAAATTAGATACCTGAACGAATTGATGTCAACATTATAAAATATCAAAGCTTTTAAAAATCACGTTATTAAAATATCTTTTATTTATTTTGTGATTATAAAAGATTCTGAAAAATCGATTGAAAACGTTGTGATTGAAATCGATTGAAATCAATTGAAAACGGCGTAGGGGCACAGCTTCTGAACGTAAACGTGAAGTTTGTGGGTAGAATTATTTTAATTTTCATATGAAAACAAAGCGTGGCGCTGAACTGCACCACATAACACGTAATGTAAAAGAGTGTATATATTAACCACAACAGTGCACCGTAAAGTTACACCACCATTCATCACGCAATGTTTCGTATTCAAGCGAACGGCGGAGAGCGGAGTGTCTTAAAACTAGTCTTTATGTCCACTTCTTATACGAGATAAAGCGAGAAGTAATAAAAAAATATCTATAGCTATAGAGTCGGCATACAATAATCATTCTACTTGTTGTACTCATGTCGCATCGCCACAGAAAGCTGAAATTAATTAAAGCAAGAACACGCCTAGCAATTTATTATCCTACAACAAAATCATTAATAACCCAAAATGAAACATAGTCGTAAATTACAAACAAACATCAGAAATGACATGACAAATCAAAATCTGGATTATATTTTTAGTAGTGTTGGTAGAATTGGCTCCATTTTGTCTTTGGAATAATTCAATTACTTTCTCTAATCGATTGTTTCACGAACGAGCGGATTGTATGGTGACCAAAATATTTGAAAATATAACAAAAGTCATTTATTATATAGTTTATTAGAATGCCGTACCTCAAAAGGAAAAACACAGGACACTTACAACTTTTTTGTCGGTCTGTCTGCCTTTATTATTCGCTATATTCGCGTAGAGATTTCAAGTTGAAATTAATATCTAATATTTATATTCCAGTGGAACCACAATTAAGAAATTTGAGACGAAGTGAGAACAATACAAAAAAAAATGAATTCGAAAAGTGCAAGTTTATATGTATTTCTCAGAAAATAATCATTAGAGGCCAGTCACGGCGCAGCGATACAAAGTGTGACTGTAAAACCGTCTGGTTGTGGGTTCCATCCCCACTCGAGGAGATGCAAAGCGCGGCGTTCTGCCGCTCTGCCATTCAACACACAATGTCTCCAAAATTCGGCAGAAAGTAGGGAACGGAGTGTCTTAACACTGGGTTCCCTCTCTTAAAAAACAAGGCATAGCTCTGAGTTAAATTACTCATTTCTCTGCCGAATTTTATTGTTCGTTATTCGTTAAACGAAATCAGTTGCAAGAAAAAATATAATTTTATATTATATTTCACTTACAGGAATTCGAACTAGTAACCTACAAAATACACTCCATATTATAAATATTTACCGTATTTCACACACCTCCCTCTTTTATATATAAAAATAAAAATGTTACCTTACATTGTAAAAGTTACGACAATTTTATACGTTTGAGGAAGGCGGTGCCTACTAATTTGAATCCATTAATCACTGTAGACTTACCGTACGCCGGTATAATTTAAGAGCTTAAACATATTTGCCGATGTCAAGAATATTGCGCCTATATTTTACTTTCTTTTGTCTTGACCTAGAATATATCTGACTACCTGTTAGGTAGGTAGGTAGATATTTATACCTCGCTACCCGACAGGTATATTTTTTAATATTATTATTCTTTTTACTTTTTTGTATTGTTTTCCTTTGAGGGCCAGTCGTGCAGCAGGGCCACAAAGTATGCTCGATCCCTACGCGAGGAAATGAAATATTTACTTAAAATTATATTTTCATTTCGTCGCTCTTGTGTTGAGGCAAGTTGAGTTTGAGTTCCGCCGCTTAATACGCGAAAGAAGATGAATTCGACGAAAAGTGGGGAACGAAGTGTCTCACCGCTATGTTCCTTTTGCCTACCCTGCCGTGTGCGGGATACAGTGTGAAGCTAATTTGATTTTGACTATGTTTAATCCGCCTCAAATAGTGAACCCTGAAATTATTAGTCGTAATTGAAATATTTAGTCCTTATCCTTAGCTGAAAAATGAAGTATATCTACGGTGGCTTTGATGTTCCTCAGCTTTTAATCCTACTATCACAGATGTGATACCTGTGATAGTAGAGAAATGAAAAGGCATTTTGCGCCAAATGTATTTTTTTTTTCACCTTACCTTCATTATAGAACTGGTAACTATTGCATATTTGCAAGCACGCGTTAACTAAGTAGACTAGGTTTAATTTGTATACATATAATATATTATTACGTCCATTTCTAAGTCGCTTCTCTTAATGTTTTTTTTTCAGTGTCAAGGCACCCCGTTCTCGTTAACCGTTAGAAAAAGAAAACCAAATTTAAATAAATAAAAGGAAATCCCCGAAATATCCTCGAGTAAAAAAAATGAGGACACTCTACACGGTCAGCACCAATCAGGGCGCCAGGCGATATCTAAGTTCCAAACTTTTCGTAATTTGATCGCGTGCTTAATGAACTGACTGACGTTACGTTAGTCTATTGTTCTCGAAATTAATACACCCTCTATCCCTTGCAATAACGACAGAAGGACAACAGAGACATTTTGTTAATTATTTTGTATTGTTTCGTTTTATTTGGTAACTTAAATTAAAATATTGGCGTCATCATAAGAGAAATAACTGAGCACATGTCGCTTTGATATCAACTCACGAAAAAATATTTTATTTAACTGATTTTTATATTTTCGGTCTTATAAAACCTCCTTTCGGTCTTAAAAAACGGCACCTTGATCGCTGGATTAAAAGCGATTTTGGGGTTATTGGACGGTTCAGTGAGACGAACTGGTGTACAATAGTCTCTTTCTGCGAATCAGTTATTACACTGAAGAAGACCACGGAGCGAGTGTGTGAGTTCAGCGCAATTGCAGATTGGCTCCGGCGCCGTCTCTCTGACTTAGAGGAGCTAGTGTGGGATCCTTTTGTAAGTCATCGAGGCTGTTAATGCTCTAGGAAAATCCCCGGGGCATTCTGAAGGCGACGGTGGCCCACAATAGACGGACTTTTCGCTGAGGCATCGTAGTGCCCTATGCGCGAGCGATTCTGCAGCGTCTCATATTGGTGAGTAGAATCGGATTCACCGATTAGTCCAACAATACCGCTCATCCGTGAGGTAGTATTTGCCTTCCGTGTGGGCAGCCTGTGTAAATGCATTTCCTAGCAATAAAAAACCCATAATATTTATAAAAAGGCTAAAAAGTGGCATTAAATAAAATTCTTAAGAGTAGTAGAAAAACAGTACATTTAAATTTCAAATATAGTTTTTATATTAAAATCATTTTTAGATTTATTTTAAGTTTTGGTTTCTTTCAGTGTTTCAGACCTTTGTCAATCTCGCTTGAGTAGTTGGATGTTCGTTGCTCAATCGTGCCGAAATAGCTGAATACATTCTTTTCAAATTTATTATTCAGATAAAACTATCTGCTAAAGTAAACAATTTAGTTAACTTTATAAGTACTTTATGTGTTTTAAACTAAGAGCTGAAAATATAGAGAGTCAATCATAGCACGTCGTTGAGTTCCTCCACTCAATACGCAATTCCTCCCACTTTCTTAACTAAGTGACTAACTGGAATTAATTATTTAATTTTCATTTCAACGCTCTGGTAACGAGACAAAGTTCAACGTTAAGTTCCGTCATTCAATATAAAATGTCTCGAGATCCCGACGGGAGATAGGGAACGGAGTTATAATCTTTTTTTTTTCAGTTTCTCACTGTATCCCGCATATAGTAGAGTAAGCAGACAACACTCTGTTCCCCATTTTCCGTTGAATGGCGGTCAGCGCTTCGCTTACCCTTGTTACAAAAGCGAGCGAACTAAAATATTAAATAATCCATTTCTCCGAGCGGGAATCGAATCCAAGACCGTCGTGTTTACTGACTACATTAGCAACATTTCTGAAATCGTTCTTTAATCATTATCGTATCATATCGTTCTTTAATCATTATTTATAACAATTACAAATAGTGACTTACGCAAAGCAAACAATCAAAACATTGTACACTTGCAAAATAACATACATTATTTTAAAGCTGGAAAGTTTCTAAGTGCACAACACTATCCATCTCCGCAACTGTCTTTCAACTTCCTTTGTAAGGCGACGCCTCGGCGTACAGACGCCCCTATCTGTACTAGTTTGTAGAACGAAAAGACTTTTTAGAATATTTTAATATATTATATAGAAAAGGGTTTATTTAAGATTATTTTATTTTTCCAAGACATCGTGGTTCAGGAGTCCTTAAAATCCGTAAACGCGACGGTTGTGGATTAGATGTCCATTCACGACAATGAAATATTGAATATGTTCATTTCCTTGGTTTGGTAACGAGGCAAAGCGCCGCTTAGCTTTTCCCAGTCAGCAAGTAATGCCTCGAGAATTCGGCGGAAAGTGGGAAATGGAAGTATCTTAATGAGAATAAGGTCTTAACACTATTTTCTCTGGTGTCATTTGCCTAAAAACATAAGCCCCTGTATTACTTGTAGGTTCAGCTCCTGTCGAAACACTGTTTATAAAAAGCATAGTCAGAGGACACTAAATGTTAGGGACACTTCATTCCCCAGAATGTTAATGTGTTAAATACAACATTGCCATAACACAACATATATAACAGTAAAATGAAAATAACTGAAATATAATCATTTGCTTAAATGGGAACCATCGCGTAAATAGACGGTGAAAGACCACTACTATACGTGAAAATACAAAGAAAAACAACAAAAACAACCCTTAAAACTAAAAAAAAGGAAAAAACGTATACAGTAGAAAACAACATAGCCCCCATAAATTGTCATACATCATGATACGCTATCTATTGTATAGTGCGTCTCTCATTGGCGCGACGCCAGGCACACTCAGTAAAAATCTTATTTGACTTCACCAACCTCCTGATATAACAATAAATATTGAATATTTTTTTCCTGGAACATAAAATTAATCATAGTTTATTGAGTTACATAAAGTCAATCACATTATGGGCAGTTAGGATCTGGAACGGTGCCATCTTGGCATTAAATGACTGAAGAACGTGATACCCATCATCGTAAGTTCGATTCTCACTTTGAGAATTGATTATATTAACTTTATTTTCGTTTGCTCGCATTTTAAAATACACTGCGGCGTTGGGTTACATAAATGGCTAAATTATAGAATAAAGAAAAGAATCTTACCATAAAAAGACTTCGTCGTTATGTAGCTCTATTTAGTGCAAGCCTACAAAGCCTTTAATGACCTAATAATAAATGAATACTGAAAATTGCGCGGTATTACTATGAATGCGACGTAAATGAGCGTTATTATTAAAAACAGATACTAACATATGTACATACATACGACTTCCTTTACATATTTTACAAGAATGATAAAGTTGCAAATGCGTATACGCATATACGTTAGATTTTATTTTTTTCAACTTTCTTTAAGCAGTGCTTCCGAATGGGTATCGAACGCTAAAGTTGTCGCCTTTACAGATAGACACTATGGTAGTCTCAATACAGTATTTTTACAATACCTGTACCTGGTTTTTTTTGTACTCTACAAGTACTCTAGATAAGTAAGTATTTGAGATATCGTTCTGGTATCGTTGGAAACAATCGGCACACTGGGAATTAAAAACTACCTGCGGTACATACAGCTTCTCCGTTTTCACTCCATACTAGGCAGAAGAAATCTAGTGTTAAGAAACTCCATAAGCCCGATTTTTACAAAACATAACGTGTTGAATAGCTTAACTCAACGCCGCGCTTAATCTACCAAAGCAGGAAAATCTAAATAATTTAAATTTAATCATTTCACCGAGTAGGAATAGAACTCAAAACTATTACATCAGACGGTATCTACAGTGTCACAACAACATATTGATTCAAAAGTTGGGCCTAGATTACAGTATACGGCCCCAGTATCCAAGATACAGTACCTCAAAAATGGATGATATGGGCATGTCATGGTGGTGACATGGTGGTATGTACACCATTATGCAATACCAGATCCTCCTTCTACAACACAAAACAAAAAAAAAAAGAAAATCCACTTGTAAACCTCGTCAGACAACGGTCCTTCTTAAATCGAACGTTAAAAAGAAAGCACGATAATTACTGAGGTCACCTCAAGTGATACTTGACCTCAGTGTATAAGAATTCAAGATCAATTGTTAAAAAGCTTTCTTACATTTATTTCTTTATAGCGATTTGGATTATATTACTGTGTATTTATTATATATTATGATTTATTTATTTCATATTTCCTTATCATCACACACACAGCAGAGTAGGCAAAAAGAACCTTGTGCTAAAACACTCCGTTTTCCATTTAACGCCGAATTGTGGAGGCATTGAGTGTTGAGTGACGGAACTCAATGCCGCGCTTTACCTCTACAACAAAGCAAAGAAACGAAATATTTCATTTCCTCGAGTGGGAATGGCACCCACAACCTATCGCATTTATAATCACGCTTTGTGCCCTGCGCCACGACTGGCCTCTTATCATATTTTTATTCTTTTGTTTGACAGATTATGCAAAACCGTTCCATAATCTAGTGATAAAACTCTCATTTCCTTTTCAAGAGACCAAATAGTCGACGTAATTAAAAAAACAGCTCATCAAAAATATATACATGGCAAATTAAATCTATCTTAAATCTAACGACCAGTAGAATTTTGACTACAGTTTAACTTGACCTAGTAATCCAAATTTAATAAGATAAGAATGACAGGTGACATACGTAATTCACAAAGACAGTGACTGCTGAATCATATATAGGTATAGTTGGAGGTAATCTACATTACAATGCTATGAGTAATGTCTCTATGAATGATTTAATTATTATATTAAATTTAATTATTGTATAAATTCTTCGCTGTGGCCAGACGGCGCGGCGTTGAGTTCCGCTTCCACTACTCAATACGAGAAGAAACCGCGAGACTGTAGTTTCTTCGCACTAGACTATTTGTGCTTTTCTGCTATGTGTGCATAAAAAATATCTTAGAACGTAGCCAAATTTGAACCTATGTCCTTTTGAATCCACCTCACTACTTTCTTAGTTATATGCAAACAGAAATTCAGTGTATAATCAAAAGAAACATGTAATACATTCCTATTTAGATAATAATAACCTTTTTTCATAGTGTCATATCTTACATCCCTTGGGATGGTCCATAATAGAACTCCTTGCAGTCCGTATTAAGAAAACTCTTTTTAGAAAGACTCATTTTTCTTCAAGAGCAACTTTGTAATCTGTGACCTTTTGTGAATTTGTGTAAATATTAAATATATCACACATTACAAAAACCCATGCAGTCGTGGCTCAGGAGCAACAGTTGCTCTGGCACCAAGGTAAGAAAGCCCAGTATTGAGTTCTGCTACTCAACACGCTTTGCCTCGAAGAATTCGGCGGAAACTCGGGAAATGAATGTCACTAGGTTCCCCTTCTATATGCGGGATACAGCGTGAAGCTAGTTTTATTTACTACAAAAAACAATATGATTACTTATTTTTTAACGGTTACTGTATTATGTAAAATAAATTATTTACTATCGAAGGATTAAAGTTTTTATTTTCCCGTTCTGGTAGACAAACTACGATAGAGCATCTCGCTCTATCTTGCACGTAACGGGGTAAGCAGAGGGAACCTGGAAACCTTGTGTAATGACACTTCCTTTCACAACTTTTCAAGGAATTCTGAATTCAATGCGTATTAAGAGGCGGAACTCAACGCCGTCGTCAATTCCTCGTTTACCAGAGTGATGAAATGAAAATATTAAATAAATATTTCATTTCTTCTAGTGGGAATCGAACCCAATCGAACGCTTGTGCTCCTGCACCACGACTGACCTCGAAAAACTTATTCAACA
The DNA here is from genome assembly GCA_018230445.1 of Heliconius hewitsoni. Classification (NCBI taxonomy): domain Eukaryota; kingdom Metazoa; phylum Arthropoda; class Insecta; order Lepidoptera; family Nymphalidae; genus Heliconius; species Heliconius hewitsoni. The sequence goes on along the minus strand of DWAN01000377.1, from coordinate 8,665 downwards.
AAGTAAAATATGGTCCGCTATAACCCACGTAATGTAAAAGGCCAACGAGTATCAGCAATACCTATACAAATATTTGGGCCCCAGTGTAATTGAATCATGCTTTACTTTTCTATTTTTCGTTCAATTTTTTACCAGCTTTTTTCAGCTTTCATATAAAATTGAATTGCTTATATTATATTGCCTTTCTACACTAGTTGGATACTTGAGTGGTGATAAACGTGACGATGCTGAGTTCAATTCTCACTCGGAAATATTCATAGTTTTCAAATCCTCGCTCTGATGTTAAAGCACGGCGTTGAGTTCCGCGACTCGCGAAAAATGCGAAACTTTGTGAATCTTCGAAAACATTCGATTCCGAACCCTGCTGTATGCAGTATACAGTGTGAAAGCAACAAAAGCAGGAACTAAACGCCTCAAATAACTTATATCATAAAACTTATATCATAAACATAAAGATAAAGATTTATTTCTCCATCACGCTGGTCTCCGGATCTCCTTTATTAATATAAAGAATGAAGACAGACCATTTATCGAGGAAAAATATGTTAATCATTTGTTTGTAAGCACAGTACCTGCGGTTAAAGCTACCTCGGGAACTTCGAACATGTCATGTCACAAAAGTCATACAGAATTTTAGTTATTTTTATCTGATCGCGATGCAAGTCGTTATGTCGATAATAAGGTTATATATTTAAATAAGGTTGCTACGCTAGGCTGACGACTTCAAAAAATATTGTATTTTTTCAAGTTTAACGTTTCACGTTTTCCCCTAACGGAATAGCTAAAGGGAAAGTACAACACAGTACAATCAAATATTATTATTACAAAATAAAAATATTTTTCTAATCGTAAACGACCGGCTTTCTAATAGACAGGAAGAAAGGAAGGAAAGCATTTGGAACATTTCCTTTATTTAATGGATGAGCTCTATCATATCGATGGGTTATTGTTGTGTTAATGTACCTTAATGCGGTAAGGGTCGTTATGCAGTGTCCTAGATATATATAGAAAGAGTTATGATTTAGCCTTCACCTTATTATATATTTACCTGAAAATATAATATTCGTTGTGGGCTATGGGTTTGATTCCCACTCGAGGAATTGAACACGCAATGCTTCCAGATTTGGGTGGAAAGTGGGGAATGGAATGCCTTAAGACTAGGTTCCCACGTTTCTTCTTCCTACTCTTTTATGTATACGTGAAATTTAACAAAATATTACATATTGTAATTTCTAGATATCTAATATATTTTTAAAATGAAATCTATATATTTTTTGCAGCTTCACATTGTATTTTACATAAAGCATGCAGAGAAAACTTAGTGTTAAGGCACTTCTTTTCAATCAACTCAATTTTTAATTTCTTGAGTGGTGAGGCAAGAGCGAGGAAATGAAAATTATCGAACCCACAACCGTCACGATCACAGTCTGCGGCTGTGGCACTGCGCCACAAAAGCCTTATGGAATCGGCCTTATAGAATATTTACTATAAACCATAGAGAAAACCTAAAGCGTTAGATTCCGGCTACTAGTAACAAAACAACGACGTGTCCAAGTCTAACTGACCTATCTAATTAAGAGTATGAAGGGATCAATTTAATAAATCGTGAGTCATACCACGAGTGTTCCGAGAAGGGTACGTATACTGTATGTATACTTAACAATACTTTACTCTGGGTATTACTAACGGTCTAAATATGAGTGGAGTTAATGTTATAAGTACTTGAGAAATTATTGATTTAAAATGTAATGTAAATATATTTTTTTAGGTATTAAATTTATTGATTAGGACCGTAGTGGCGCAGTGGGACAGTGTCTGACTGTAATCGCGGTGGTGGTGTAAGTTATTCCTATATCTTTGCAATGATATCAAGACAAGTTTTGGTGTTGAATTACGCAACTCAATAGGCAATATATCGAAAATTGAGTACTGAAAATTGAGAACGTCATATCATAAATATTAATATTTTCTCGAGTGGAAATCGAACCCACGACGATCGTGTTTAGCGCGATTAGCAGCCAGACGCCGCCCTACTCCGCCACGACAGCCTCTAAAATATTTAGTACATATTATGTAAAACATTCGAGATCTATGAAGATGTCTTCCCAGAAGAACAATGACGTGACAAGTTAATCCGGACGAGGGTCACAACAAATGTGTCAACTATATTAATTTCTTATCATATCTGCCGGAAAAGACGATTAAGCCTAAGCTATTTTAAACTAAATTTTTATATATTTTTAGTTGTATACTTTGCTAAATGATTAATATTAGTCACCGTCCGTAACTTTAATTTTTGTGGACTTTATGACGAAAAATGGAAATTCCCTTTTTTTTCGTTTTTGGAAAGTCCAGCCAGGGGAGTACTGGCGGTCTGATCCTCTAGATTCCGAAACTTATGAATATGCCAAGCTACAATATTCCACTTCTCTGTCTCTTCTAAACTCTTTTCTACGCCAAGTAGTTTTTTTTCTCAGTCACTGAGTAACAGAAGAGTTATATACTTATTTATTTTAAAAAAAATCTGTTGATTCAATTCATGGCATGGAATCAATGACTATTAATGAATGCCGGAATTATATATTTTTTATCTCTTATAACAAGGATAGGTAGCGAGAACTTTGTGCTATCTGTTTCGATCTCTCTCTTTTTGCATTCCGCTCGCTCGCTCGTTTATTATCCATTGGAATCACTCACTAAAGTTTTTAACTCAACGAAGGAAACATTACTAAAAAATATTATCTCTTAAGTAAACATCGCTTGTAGTCAAAAGAAAAGATTCGCAACAACTCCACCTACACGATTTCGCATAAAATCCATTTTCCAATATTTATCAAGGCGTAGTGCCACGTCTGGATGTAAACGCGACTCCAAATTTCTCTCTAGGGGAAATTAATTTTTTTTATGGTCCTTGCTTTAGTAACAAGACAAACGTACGGCGTTGAGTTCCGCCACTCAACACGCAATATCTCTCAATATCTGAAATGGTCCGGAAAGTAAGAAACGAAATATCTTAACACTGGGTTTTCTCTGTCTTTGTTAATCAGAACCCAACGTGAAGCTAAAAAAATGTTAAATTTTACGATAGAAATATATTTAAAAAATTGTTCATACAAAATAATATATTGATACTGTAGCCTCTATATGTAGCGACGGGAACGTACTCGTAGGTGCCAACTCTACAAAACACCTGTTGCTCTGGATTTATACTGTACCTTAATTGAATTGGGACTCTACTTTATACTGTTTGTTTCACGCTTCATTTAATACATGTTGGCTTTTAACTTAGTAGAAGTAATATATTGATGGGTTTTACACACATATATTTCTATACAATAGTTTTAGAAATTAAAAAACAGTGATTTTTTGAGTGGAACGACATAAATTGACGCACTAAGTTATTTCTTATATGTACATATATTAGGTAACCTTTATTATTCTATAGCAGGATGGGCAATGGGAACCTGCAAACCTAGTGTTAAGAAATTTCGTTCCTGATATGGGATACGGTGTTTTCCCGCATATGGCAGGGTACAACATTGTGTTAAGACACTCCATTCTCCAAAAATTCTTCAAGTCGAACCGTAATCGAACCCACAACCGTCGCGATAACACAGACGCTGTATCATTCCGCCGCGACAATATCATACTATTTATTTTTAAAATTCCTCAAGACCAGAATCTTGCATAAGGAATTAAAAAGGAATTCACAAACAAATAATCAAAAATTATAATACAAAGATGACCTTGGGTAACGTATATATACATACATAAAAACATACTCTCGTCTCAGCGTCTACAAACTATAAATTTGGTATAAAAGTAGCAAATTGGCGCGAATCAGGATTCAACCGCTCCCTAAGGGCGTGTTTCTTTACCTATTTCACTAGACATTTGATGGCGGACGCAGACTAAAGACAGGGCCATATATGGTTATAAACAGTTTTTTTACCACTTAAGCTCTCTTAATCTCTTTAGAAGATTTCCTTTAAGCTTAAAATATGGATATATATTTATGAAAATGTTCTTAATTTGTTGTTCAAAATTTGTTGTTAAAAATGTTCCTAATTTTATGTTTACTAATATTAGTTTCTAACCTTGATTAGGAATTTTTAAAAATTCAGTTATGAAAAAAAACAAGATTTTAATAAAATTTACTAATTTCATAGTTAAGCCATGAATCGTTGTAAGTATATAAAATAATTTCAAAATAAAATTCAAGATTTCTAAACTAAAAAACTTTAGTTCTAAATTTGAGGCCGTAGTTGTGCAGCGGTACAGCGTCTAACTATAAACACCAGGTTTGTGGGTACGATACACACTCGGGGATCTCCCCGAATGATTTCATTTGTCTCGTTCTAATCTTTAAACAGAATCACAAAACAAAGCGCGCACTTTAATCTGTATCTATCGAATAATTAATATATTTATTAATTATTATAAATATTGCCCTATTTCCGTATTAGGTTGACCATGATTGATGCGAGGATCTGAGATTTTGAGCCTGTTTTTTTTTAATTTTGAGCTCTGAAACCCAACACGCAATATCTTAAAAAATGGCCAACGCATAAGAAACGGAATGTCTCAACACGGAAATACAACCCGAAGCTGAGAAAAAATATATAGTCTAATGCGTACTCTACTCCACCAGCCCCCCCCCTACAGCGTAGTAGCGTAATACGAGCACCAGACATAAACAAATTCATATCTACAAGCAATAAAACAGCGAGATCCGGTTTGCAAAACAAAATGTTTCACGTGACTTCTTTCCGAGAATTTCATCAAATAATCCTTTAGGAAAGAATTTTCACTAACTTTTGATTACTTTTTCAAGTTTTCAAGCTTCATTTAAGTTTATATTAAAATATACATGCTAAAGAAATACTTGGCAGCGAGATGCCTTTGTTGCGCAGTCTTGAGTATAACTTTAAATTCGATGGTTGTAGATTTGATGCGCACTCGAAAATATCATTATATTTCAAATATATTGTTTTCAGCCTAATGTTATATGTAACAGGGTAGGCAGAGTGAGCCTAGTGTTAAGACACTCCACTTTCCACTTTCCGTAAAATTCTATAGACTCTATTGAGTGTGTAGAATAGAGTGCCTAAATACTGGGTTCCCTCTGCTTACCCTGCCATTATATTTAATTTTACTACATAATATTATCTGAGAAATCACATACAGTTGCTAGATATCGTCGTTGATTCTTACAAACGATACATTGTAAAAAAAATCATCTTCCGACAATCCAAAGTGGCTTTAGCTCGCACATTCAATTTCGTTTTTTTGATTAAATTCTCTGCAGCTACCCTCGGGACTGCCCCCGCCTCGTAATACTTTGTGGATTTCACCTTTGAATTATGTTGGAATAAAATATCAGTGGCCTTTGATAGGTGGTGAATGAGCGACGCAATCAGAGCGCTATTATTAGCTGGCGGCCTGACGCATTATATTTTGGGTAGAGGCAAATTTACGAAGTTTGATCTCCGTAGTGAGATTTTTAATATGTTATCTATGAACATATATTTTATATTTGCATTAAACAGGCCAGTCGTGGCTGTAAGCACGACTGGTTGTGGATTCGATTCCCATCGACGAAATGAAATATTTATTTAAGTTTATATTTTCATTTTTTCGCTCTGGTGTCGAGGGAAAGCGCGGCGTTGAGTTCCCCCCTCAGCACGCAATGCCTGCAGAATTCGGTAGAAAATGAGGAACAGAGTGTCTTAACACTAGGTTCCTTTTGCCTACCCCACTGTGTGCGGGAAACAGCGTGAAGCTGATTTGATTTTTATATTTTTATTAATTGTTATAGCGTTGAAGCTCACCAGGCAGTATCTACAAATGTATTAAACAGACTAAAAGTGTTACTGCATAGTGACTTATAGTTACAAAATTTAATTAAATCAATAGTTAGAAAATTGTTCCTTTTTTAAATGTAACAAAGTGTTTTTTTTTGTGTATCATAAAATAATGAATTTATATGCGGATCTGCCTGTTTGGCCAAATAGAAATAGCTAATTTGTTCGTTGAACTTGCCTTAAGCTATACTAATACACTGAGATCCCAGGGCACCCAGACCTACGTCACTTTAGCAAAGTTGAAATTTTGAGGACTAATAATCTAATATGTAGTTAAGACAGTATGTGTACTCACTCATTTAAAAGTGGGGCCCTTTCAGAGAAAGCGCCAATTAAAGGTACATCTCAGTCTGAGAGGATGATCGGATTAGTCCGGGTTCTTTATCTTTTTATCTTTATGAAACTATATAATATATAAAGATAGAAATTTAAAATCTCCTAGATGGCATAAAGAAATAAATTAATTAAATAATATACTAAGACGATTCCAGTCATGTTTACTTTTTTTTCCTTTGAAAAAATCTCGATGAAAAGAAAATGTAAAATTTTAAAACTTGTTGCAAAGTAAATAGGAAAAGATATTGAAGCTTTTCATCGAAGCTTAAAATTCTGGATGCGAAAGTACGAATCGAGTAATTTTTAAATGAACTTTGCACAGAAAATTCTTTTTTAAAGAGATTGGTGAAAATTTTAAAGATCACATCAATTTCCTATCTTTTCATTATAAAAAACCTCGTCCTTAAATAAAAGTGCTATAAAATAATGTAATTTTTTCACCCCACCCTGCTTTTGATGGGGATGGAACGATTTCATATACTTTGAGACCAGACCAACTTGGTCTTTCAGATCTCTTACTGTTTCGTGGTTGAGAAACAAATTCCTTTGGTCTGAAACATGAGGGGAGTTCAGAAATCCTGGTCGTTATATCTATGATTATAGATCTATTCATAGGAAGTTGCCAAGGTCAATATTCAAGGTTTTGTTTTGTCTGCTCTTGATTTTATTGGGATTCTCACAAAGTGTAGACTTTCTTTTTTTTTTATTTATATTTTAGTTTATTTGAGGATAAAAGGTGATATTTTATAACTTCAATTAAATCTTGTTAAAATACTGTTTAAAATCTTAAATATATATATTTTGTTTTAAAAGCACAATCTCATTACGTTTCAAAATACATAAAAACTAAAAACATGCATTTTGTATATAATATATAAATATAAAATTCTTCCTCTACCGAGTGATTGTTAGACAATGCACAGATGAAACTGACGAGTGACAAATGAATTACCTTTGATTTAGCTTTCAAAATAAGTTCACTTGTCAGTCATTTACCATGTGTAGTTAGATTACTGTGTCAAAATTTTTTTATATTTTTGTGATTTTTATTTTTTGGAAAGTAGCAAACAGAGTGTTGTAGCTCTGCCTACTCTATTTACTATATGCTGGATAAAGCATAAAACTAAATATAAATAAATAAATCAGCTTCATGCTGCATCCCGCACATAGCAGGGTAGGCAGAGGGAATATAGTGTTAAAGCACTCCGTTCCCCACTTTCCGAGCCGAGCCGAGTTTTAGAGGCTTTGCCTGTTGAGTGGCGGAACTCAACGCCGTGCTTTGCCACGATACCAGAGCGCCGAAATGAAAATATACATGTAAGTAAATATTTTATCTCCTCGAATGGGGAACGAACCCACACCCACCCACGAGTAAAACTAAACATTATTTTTTGTTTTCACGCATATCTTGCACTTTATACACACAGCGTAACAATAGTAGCCAGTATTTTTTTTATTTATTTACTCTTTTGTTTTATCTTGTCACAAGAGCGAGCAAAATTAAAATAATCCATTCTTCCTTGTAGAAATCGAACTCACTACCGTCGCATTTACGGCCGATGCTGTCACTGCGCCACAATGGCCTCAATCAACATTTACTTTATGAAATATATCTATTTCATCAAACACTAGCTGGCATTAATTTAATTCTAAAATACTCGCGCAGTGGTGCATGTAGTGATACAGATCTAAGACTCCTAAACATAAAGCTACTCGTGAAATAGCTCCACGATATGTTCTAATAACCTCACGATACAATTCAATAAAGTGCCATTTTAATATAATTTAAAATTATTTTCTATTGCAATAAATTATTAAGAATGAAAGGTCTTTTAAAAATTTTATATCAAGCTATAATTTAGGGTTCTGTGCACAATGGGTAAAACCTATTACTCAGATTCCGTTATCTGTCCATGCGTTTGTCACTTGACTCTATCTCATGAACCTTGATAGTTAGACAGCTGGTTTTTTTTTTGAATGATGCATTTCTATGGCCACTATAACAACAAATAGTAAAATACTGAATAAAATATATATTTAAGGGGACTCCCATATAACAAATGAGTTTTTACCGTTGTTATTGATAAAGATACGGAACCCTTGGTGCGCGAGACCGACTCACACCTGGCTGACTTTTTGGGACGGTGAAAATGTCGAATGGTTGTTGTCATAATACAAAAAGACTAAACTACATCGTGGTGCAGTGAGATCGCTTCTGACTTTACAAGTGACGGCTTCAATCCCAGTTTTGGATAATGATTATATATTAAAAATCATTTTTTTATTATATATTAATTTCTTTTTGATGCTGGGTTTTCCATCTCTTATTAACGTTTTTGTATAAATTTCGGAAAATCCCCTGTTAGTGTTCCATTACACTTTGTACAGTATAATTTGGAACCAAATATAATTTATTTATTTATTTATTTATTTCAAACATTTACCAAAGTTATACAAGAAACAAT
>DWAN01000376.1:0-24879 GCA_018230445.1 Heliconius hewitsoni | reverse complement strand
AGGAACCTAGTTATCAGGCACTTCGTTCCGCCGAGTTCTGGAGGCATTGCATGTTTGCGCTTTACCCCGACACCACAGCAAAGAAATGGAAATATAAATGTTAATAAATATTTAATTTACTCGAGTGGGGATCGAACCCACAACCAGTCGATATTACAGTTAAATTTTGAGCCCCTACGCCACGGCTGGCTCAACACTCTACCTTAACAGCGTGAAAAAAAAATTAAGAACATTTCTAAAAGACATTAAAAGTAAATATCTGAAGAACTAAATTTGCTGCGATTCATCGCTTAAAAAAAGAGAGATATAACATTAAAGGAAATAGTTACCATTTGTAAGAAAATTGTCAATGACAGTTTACATTTTTCAAAATATATGCTTAAAAAATATTTAGTTGACGCAACTCCATACAATTCTGTGTCATACAATTCCTAAGGGTGATACGAATTTGTATATCTATAGGAGGTTATCACTGCAATGCATGTAATATCAACAAAATTCGATGCCCCCTACGATACATAATGACAAGAATAATCCCAACTGAGTGCTAAGAGGACGCACATATCTTGACACTAGATAAGTTAAGAATGCTGTGTTGTTTATACTAATATTATAAAACTGAAGATTTTGTTTGGTTGAACGCGGTAATCTCAGGACTTACTGGTGTAAATTGAAAAAATATTTTTGTGTTGGATATTGACTGATTGATTTGTTAATTTCCGATTAGGTTAGTTATATAATATATCACGTTAATCCTTAAAGGCTGTGGTGGCACAGGAGCCCTACTAAAAACACTACAGTTGTGTGTTCGATTCCCATTTGGGGAATTTAATATTTAATTTCACGTTCTGCCACTCAAACACAAGTGTTGTGGTGGTTTCAGCAACATGCATAGTATAAATTTGGCTACTCTCTAAAAACTTATCTTGATTTATAGTCTTTACTGATTTATGATCATGAAGACATAGAAAAATTATGATTTGTTAGTACAAAGTATCATTGACAGTAAAGGTGTATTTACAATATAATATATTTAGTTTTTTGTTAGTTTCATCTAATCACAAACAAATAAACCTATTTATTTTGCTATCATATCTGTAGATTGTAGAATTTTTACAAATTTTTGGTAACCAAAATATACTTTTATAAGAATATCGACTTAGTTTGATGAGAACGTACGACTTAGTGTCAGGACGCTTGGCTTCCAAGACACGCGGGTGCAATGCTGCGTTTAAACTTTCTAAATGCTTTTTTAATAAAATATAACATGTATACATATTGGTAATATGCTTTTCATCTTGAAATATTATTTGTAAATCCGGATCGACACTGGTTTTGTTATCAAAATGAACTCCTATATTTTTTTCATACAAAAATATAATAACATTAATCGTAGTTTAAAGGTGATTGATAACGATGCTAAGAAAAGCATATATTTTTATGAATTATAACAATGTATAACACTACAAGAAATTAAATAATAAAAGAAATAGTAGAAAACCACTTTAAAAGTTATTTATACGCACAAACTTAAAAAGAAAATTGTAGAAAAAAAAATACTTTCTTCAAAATTAAGAGAATTGAAAAATAATAAGTAACATTATTGATATTTATGATTTTTTTAGGTGTGTATATACATATATATCCTATTTACTATTTGAAATCCGTTATTTCTTTAAAACTGTGCCAACATGGGTATTTTTTAAAATTAAACAACATAAACAATGTTATAGGAAAAAACTAGTATAACAACTTTATTATAATTGTGTGAAATGTAAGTATGGTATACATACAGTTTTATCTAGTTTAAGGTCAAAAGTTATATTGACTTTTTATACTAATTAAGTAATAAGTTGAGGATTTTTTCCATTCTAGTACCTGATAAATGACTTATGAACTCACAATCTTAAAGCCAGCCAATTCAAGCACTTCAAACGGCTGGGCTATTCACGTGTTTAAAAAATTAAAATCAAATCAGCTTCACGTATCCCGTATATAGCAGGGTAAGCAGAGGGAACCTAGTGTTAAGACACTCCGTTGCCCATTTTCCGCCGAATTTTGGAGGTATTGGGTGCTTAGTGGTGAAACTCAACATCGGACTTTTTGCCTTGTGCCAGAGCGAAGAAATGAATAAAATGAAGAATATTCAATAAATAATAGTCCATTCTTCCGACTCGAAATCGAACCCATAATTGTCGCGTTATGGTTACACCGTTGTGTGACTTATTTTCGAGACATTGCGTGTGAATGGAGGAACTCAACGTTGTCGTCCTTTATTTTCTTTCAGTGCGAGGAAACAAAAAATAATAAATAAAATTTTAATGACCAACAGCTAAGCTATGCTAAAAAAGAAAGCTTTGTTTGTAGTCTTATTCTTTATTTATTTCGAAACAAGAAGTCTGAATTAGGTTCTTAATTACGAAATAACAATGCCTTTTGAATGCACTTTTTTGTGTCACAATATAAATAAAATATTTATTTTAAGTTCTCAAAGAGTATTTTAGTTTGACAATATTTAAAATTGTTGTACCGTAACGTGTTTCGAAAGATATTTTTTTAGAAGGAAAATATTACGTTAAAACAATAATCGGAGTTACCTACTATGTACCCATACTGGTAAATATTGTTTTGTGAGTAATATTACAAAGAGGATTTTCTTTTAAGTAATACAAAATTATTCACAAATATATTTTTTATAGCATCACGCTATATCCCGCATATAGCACACACCTCCCAATTTTCGGGACATTGCGGGTTGACGATTGAAGAATTCGAAGATGCGTTTGTCCTCTTACCAAAGCGAAGAAATAAAACTAATATATCCCTTTGAGTCGAAATCGACCTCACAGTCGTCACATTTATAGTCAGATGTTTTGCCGTTATATTTCAAATATATATGCTAAAACATTAAGTATGAGGCCGTCATAGTGCAGGGGCACAAGGGTGTGATTGTAACGCGATGGTTGTAGGTTCGATCGGGAGAATGAATTATTATTTATTAAATATCTTCATTTCTTCGTTCTGGCACCAAGGCAAAAGCCTGGTGTTGAGTTCAGCCACTCAATATGTAATGGCTCGAAAAATTCGGCAGAAAGAGAGGAACGGAGTATCTTAACACTATGTACCCTCTGCCTACACTGCTATGTACGGGATACACCGTGAAGCTGATTATTTATTATATATTAATTAATCATATTTGTACTGGAACATCTTTTGATTTCTTTTTACAAAAAATATTGGGATATTCAAATAAAAATATTTTGTTGTATTTCTGTTTTTTTATTAATTTCAAGATTTTTCTATAAATATCCATTTCATATACATTTACAATTAAAATACATTTATTTATTATTAACTAATTAACATCGTAGAAGTCCTAATTATAATTATTATACATATATATAAAATAACATTCTAATTTTCCAAATGAAATCCAATAATTCTTCATTTTACCAGTGCATAGCATTGTCTTTAGTTTTAGGTAATAGAACTAAAGACTAAACTACACTAGCTTTGCGCTATATCTCCAGCTGGGTACTCAGAGAGAACGGAGCGCCAAACGTATCGGTCTCCGCATACTTCTTTCGCCTCGTCCACTGTCATCAACCTCTTCATACATGCCCTCCGGGGAGTCCGCATGCTTTTTACGTGACCTTCCTCCAGTATCTTTGATACTGTGTTTTCGAAGGTCAGCTGAGGTCTCTCCCTACCTCTCTTACCACTAATTTTTCCCTCATAAATCTTTTTTGCCATTCTTTCATCACTCATTCGTTCTAATTCCCAAGCCACTTGAGCACGTTCTTCTTCATTCTCACTGTGACATCCTCGCTAGTACTTGCTATTCTGTGTACCTCTTCATTGCGGATTCGATCAGCTAAGCTGACTCCGCTAGGGATAAAACGTGAAGCTAGTTATAATTATAGTTTTATTCAGCCTCATTCTGTGTCACCCATATAGCAGTAGGCAGAGGGACTTTAGTTTTAAGACACTCCACGCTTCACCTTGTGTATAATTTTCGAGACATTTTGTTTTAAATGGCAGTACTCTGTACTCTACAAAAGCTTCCGTTTTATTCCGTTTTAATTTCATATAAAATGAGTATACACCTGCTAACTTAAGTTTGTCAATTTAAGTCGCCATGAAGACTTACAGTTATGAAATTTGACAAGAAAATAAAAATGGCATTAAAAATAATAAATAAAAAATAAATCCAAAAAATGGAAAGTTATATTTATATTACATATAAATACTATTACTAAATTATAGATATAGTTCCTTAAATAAAAATAAGCGCATACATGTGAATCCTTCGGTTTGTAAATTTTTATAAATTATATTCTCGTGTACCTAAAAATCTGAAATTGGTACGGAACTATCGCTAGTCAAGTCCGACTCAAACTTTACCAGTTTCATAGATCAATTTTCTTCTCTAATATTAAGTTACTATATAAAATAAAAGCCGTCTGTACACAATTTCACACATTTATAATATTAGTAGGATTACTTATTACTTTTATAAAGCAGTCTTATTATAATTCTTCTCTTCGTCTTTTTCATCTTTTTTCACTTCATTCCAACTTTGGGTCTTACAGGAACCAAACACGATGAAAAATACGTTACACGCGGTGTAAACAGCCGAAGAAACGTAAAACACTTTACGCCATTCATTTGCATCAGTCTGAAAAAATAAAAAAATGCGTTTTATTGTACACCTAAGTTATAAACTGGTTCGATTTCCACTCGAGGAAATACAATAATTAATAATTTCATTTCGTCGCTCTGGTAAGGCAAAGCGCTGCGTTGTATTTCGCAACTCAACACGCAATCTGTCCAGAACTCGGAGGAAACAGAAAAGTCTTAATGAGAACAGAGTGCCTTAGCACTGGGTTCCCAGGTTGTCTCTGCCTATCCAGCTATGTGCGGGATATAGCGTGAAACTAAAGAAAAAAATATATAGCGAGTATGTTACATTGTTCTCAAACTGAAGAAGAATATGCTCAGACGGTTAAGGCAAGTCTAAAGAACGAGCTATGACAGAATTATAATATCGTCGGCGTAAACTTGCTAAATCAGTTTTGTATGTTTTTTCGCTATGTACATTTTTATAACATTCGAAAGTGTTAATATAAATAAAAAAATTGACCATTTTTATTTCATATAGTAAGTAGATAATAAAACATAATTTTATAAATTGTAAGAACCTTCTGACAATACATCGTTTACACTCATTGTTTTTCACTCTTTGTGAATTAAACTGACAATCATAATATTAATCAGACCCTTCAAATGTACAAACAATATCAAAGAAAAAACTTTATATAATGTATGAAACTTCATTTAAACCCATTAAACGATAAAAGCCTTTTATGATCCGTTATATCTAATCTATTTTCATTATAACCTAATTACCCTCTCGCAGGTTTCGCGTTATTTTGTACCAATAGTATCGCATGCAATACTTTATATTGACATAACTTTTTTATTAATAAACCGATTGAAATAAAACTATCACTATTATGGGTAGTTTGCCAAAATACATAAGCGAAAATTACATTTAAATCCGAGAAACCGTTTCTGAGATTGGCTTGCAGAAGCACTTAGACAAACTGACAACCTCATAAACAGAGAAAAAAATAAAAATAATTGTTTGGGTTCTATTCCAAAAGATCTAATAGAACTTTATACATTTTCTCAAATATCTTACATGAACAGACAGCAACGAGTTATAGCTTTATAGTGTACGTATAGATTTTAAAATTATTTTTAGTTTTAAAAAAGTGAATATATTTAATAAACTGGCTTGCTTAATTACCGAAAGTCTTAGTAAAAAGAAATATTTCCGCCGAAATTTCAATCTCAAGGCTTTGAGTGTTGAGAGGCAGAACTTAACGTCGCGCTTTTTTCGCTACTAGAGCTAGGAAATGAAAACATTAAATATTTCATTTCACTTAATGGGAATCGAACCCACAACAGTCACGTTTACAGTCGCGCACTTGTGCGCAAAAAAGAATTTGAAAAAATGAACTTCATTGTATCCTGCATATAGCAGGGGAGGCAGCGGTAACCTTGGCATTGTAAGACACTCCGTTCTCCTCTGTCTCTGTCTTTGTTTATAGTTAATATAGATAAAAAAGGAGAAGCACGTTAAATGACCTCATCATGAAGTAAAGCTCCAGCTGCAAGAGGCGCGATGATCGATATAATATTTGCTATACAATTTGTAATGCCCATGAGAGTTCCCGCGAAGTTCGGCGCCATATCTATGTGCACCAGCTGTAAAAACAAGTAAAATTTCATATTATCAAGTGAAGATATATATAAACGACGTTTAAAATATATATAAACTTATATAAATGAAAATGATGCTGTATTTTAATTTTTATTATTTTTGTTTATCTAAAAAATATACAGAATTTAGCGATTTAGGGTACATGATCATGGTTTATGATGACTTACTTTTTTAATTAAATTTTATGTCTTGAATATAAGGAATAATAGTTTCATTAGATTTCCCTAGCATATAATATAATTACACTCTCTATACTTCAAATACAAACAAATATACATCATCCTTTTAGATAAAGCGCGATTAAACGCTGACACGCAAAGTGATTCATCTTTACCTGACTAAGCCACAGTTAATACAGGTTTCTGCTTTCTATCTGAGTTCATGTCAGTGCATGTTAAATAGTGAAACTCAACGCCGCATTTTATCTTATCGATTCAGGAAAATTAAAAATAATATGTATTAAGAATATTTATAAAAATTTCCCCAAGTAGAGATTGAATCGACAACCATCGCGGTAACAGCTAGAAATATCAAGCTCAAAGCTTTAAAGTCATCGTGTGACTTCGAAAAGAGATTCCTTCCACAATTAAAAGTATATTACCATAAAACCAGTGTAATGACCGGCATTCAAACCAACTACAAGCGTTAGCAATATCACTGCCATAGCCACTGCGCCGGCCGGTACATAGCAAAGGCCAATTAGAGCAATGGCTGGGCCGAAGTGACCTGGAATTTAGAAAAAAATATTGACTATATAGTTGTTTAAAAATAAAAAATGTTAATAATTATTTAGCCAGTCGTTTCGCAACGTTAGCAGGCTCAACTCTCACTTTGAGGAATTAATTATTTTTATTTCCTCGCGCTGGTAATAAGAGACAAAACATTGAATTTGGCCGCTTAACATAAAATAATCAATCTTCACGCTGTATCCCGCACACAGCAGGGTAGGCAGATGGAACCTGGTGTTAAGACACTCTAAGTTCCCCACTTTTCGGCTAATTTTGGAGGCATTGCGTGTTGAGTGGCGGGACTCAACACCGCTCTCTGCCTCGACGCCAGAGCGAAGAAATGAAAGTTATAAATTTAAAATGTGCTCCTGCGTCACGTCACTACGGCCTCTAGAATAACACATAGAATATTTTCAAGGTATTGCGTCTCAAAAATATACAGCGTGAAGCTGATTTAATTTTAATTTTAATTTTTAAAAATACAAACACGGCAGCATGTTGGGAGCGTTAAGATAATAAAAAACAATTTACCTATAGAGTTGGATAGTTTTCTGCAAGCTGTAATCGAAAGCCATTTCTTCTTTAAGATATAATCAGAAAAGAAACCAATTGGGAAACTCAGCAAATACATGGCTAAATATGGCATGGCTGACATAACACCGTTCTGAAAAATAATAGCTTTATCTTATACTAATCCTAGTAAGTGACGCTATAGTTGTCGTGTGCTGTTACATATCAGTTGTATTATAAGAGATCAGGGAATAAATTAAATATTAATATTTTTCAGCTTCACACGTTATACGAAATGTCAAGTGCCAAACATCGTCTTCTCTATGTATCTCTTTCACCGCGTCCACTATCATTATACATGCCCTCATCCAATGATTGTCCATTTAACTCTCAACTCAACTGTCTCAACAATGAATGACTATTTGCGTAAACGTAGACTATTTGCGTAGATGACCTGAAGGCAAAGTGCTCTACTTTGCCTTCAGGTCATCTACGTTTACTCCCGTGCCGTTTTACTACTCAATATAAACAGAATAGTCAAACCGAAATGACGCAATCTTGTTTACTGCCTGATTGGAAATCAAAGCAAGGCGTCATGTCTACTCCTACGCGCATTCAGGCTGAATAAAGACACTTTGTAAATTGTCCGTCCACATTACATCAGAGCAATACCTCCCATAATTTCTTTCTTATAATCTGCCAAACGCCGTTTCCAATCATTTTTATTTCTATCGATTTTTTTAAGGAAAAGAAAAGATGACATCGACGCACTACTTCACTTTTTAAGCCTTCTTGAACCTTCCACTCTCTCTTTCGGATGTTTCTTGGATTATCCTATTTCACTGTTACTTGAGGGAGAGTTGTCATTACATTTATACATATCCTTGTACAACAAATTATCGCATTTAGAATACAAGTACTTGAATAAAACAATCAAAATTCCACTTAAAATGAGCGTACTACTTATAGTATAAGCATTTTCATAGAGCATTTATTGCTAGTCAAAGTTAGGAGTTGGGTTTCAGCCAGCAAGCAACATATCTATGTAAGTGAAAAAGTGAAAAATTGAGTGGCTCGTCAACTTGTCTCCTTGGGTCCCTACATAAATATTTGAAAAATAAATGATAATATAAATTAAAAAAGGCACCTTCTGCACCGTAGAGTAGGCAGAGGGAATTTAGGGTTAATATACTCTGGCCCTAACTTTCCTCCCAATTTTGGAGACATTGAGCGTATTGAGCGCTTTGTATCTACTATCCATCTGAATATAATCATCCCCTCGAGTGGTTTTACTACACAGAAAAAACAAAAGTAAGATAAAATAAAATGAGCTATGTAAAGAACAGATTGCATCATTATGTGCAAGGAGATAATAATATATTGATTTCTAAATAAACGATTTTATAGTTATATTGAAAATAATTTAAAAATAAAATAATTAATATACTTTTTTGACTATGGCGCATTGGGAGCGCCCTATTTGGACGAAAGGTTATTTCTAAAAGTATGAAAGAACAAAAAAACACATAGGTACTATTATTTCCTAATTTTAAGTCTCCCCTCAGTACATATTAAAAATAAAGTTACTCGCAATCAAAGTGTTCCGTACCATGAACTGTAAAAACGACAATAAACTCACGTTTGTTGTATGGGAACCCGCCTTTGAATATTTGTTTTATTTAAATTAAATTATTTATTTTTAAAGTGAATATATATCTAAATATTCTGAAAATATTTCAAACGGCTATCTGTTGCCGCTATCAATATCGAGCAAATCACGCTTGCTGTACGGCCCTCGTATTTTTCCTATCTTTTAAATATATATTTTTATATGTTATTGTTTTAATATTTATTGTTATAGCGGTAACAGCAATACATCATCTGCCATAATTTCAACGAACAACCATGGTTTATGAGATGTAGACCGACTGACGGACGGACAACGAAGTCTTAGTAATAGGGTCCCGTTTTATTCTTTAAGCACGAAACCTTAAAAAAAATCATAACTTACCGCCTTTATATCAACGCCTAATACTTGTTTCATATATGAAGGCATTTCAGTCATTAGTGTCCAGAAACCCCAATTTTGACCGCAATGGGCTACTATGAGTGAAATAAAAGGTAGCGATGTAAATATAGCTTTCCATGGCGTGGGTAGTTTCTGGAAAAGAAAAAGTTATTACTGAAAGCATAGCGTTAACACTAGAATCCTTCTGCCTGCCTGCCGCTGTATGCCGCAGGAGGATACAGCGGGAAGATAATAAAAAATATATTTTTAAAAGCAACGAGCAATATCAAAACATAACCTGTAAATATTGCATTTCGGAATGTCAACCAGTAGTATGTACGGTTCAAGGTGACATAGACCTCTCACCAGCTGTATCTAAAAATTCCTTTCTCCATAGCATTGAAATAAAATAAAGTTTGCAATAAAAGAATTTATTATAATACCAATGCCGTTTGATAAACTGGCGTATTTGATTTGATTATTGGGACGGAGCTTTCTGCTTTTGAAATTGAGATGAGCAACGGCCACTATAGTACTAGCACCTTTTTATTTGTCTTACTTTTTTGATAAGAGGCCGTCGTGGTGCGGATCGACAGCGTCTGACTGTAAACGCAATGATTGTGGGTTTAATCGTCATTCAAGGGGATCTTTTTAGGTTAAAACAAAAAGCTTGGCGTTAAGTTCCGTTGCACGCAATGTCACGAAAATTCGACGGAGTGTGCGGAGATACTAAGTGTCCCTCATAAATGCGGGACACAGCGTGAAACGTTATACTGATCTTTATTCTTTATTTATTTGACATAATATGCAATTAATTAATATCACTCAATGAACTCAATGAATATCTTAACATTGAATATACTAATCTACAATCAACCTTTCTCATTACAGAGACTCCGGATATGCGCGTTCGACCAAACCTACTCACCAGCTTTATAATATTAGTATAGTAATATGGATATGAAACCAAATACCAATATAAATAATCAACCTTATGAACACTGCCAACGTGTCCTAGAGAGGTTTGAATATACATTTTTTCTTCAGCACTAATCATTTTACAGTTTCTTGGTGAATCCGCTCCTAGGAATACGTAAACAACTGTCCAAATGGCGCCTAGACTTCCATTGATGTAGAAAATTGCTGGCCATCCCCAATAATCTGCTATGAATCCAGATACTAACAACTGAAGAGCAGTTCCTAGTTGGGCGCCTGAAATTATGACAAGCATTGATAAAATAAAAAAAATTAAAAGCGAATTATAAATTGTAAATATAGTAGATATTTACAATAGTCAGTTTAGAAACGTGGTTTTAAGGTCCACTACTTATAATATCTCTGAAACATGGAGGATATTGTGATTTATTATTAAATTTATATACAAAATTCCATAAATAAAATATAAACCTACCTATACCTACCTATATATAAATATAAACCTGTTTTTACTCAATAGTCAGGATATATTAAAATTATGTAAATGATGGTCACCCGACTTTTCAACAGTAAGCATAACAGCTGTTTTTTTTTCATGTAACGCTCATACAAATATTATTTAGATAAGACCTTTTTTTGGCCTTCATCTGTGCATGTATATTATTTTTGACAAAGTATGACGTTATATGGGAAATGAAATGTTTCAACACTAAATTCTCTCTCTTCTCTTTTTCTATGTAAAAAACTTTATATTGTCACTAATTATTAAGCTTGAGGCCGTCTTGGCGGTATAGCGTCTGACTGAAGTCGCAATACTTGTGGGCGCGATTTCTAATGGGAATATTCCTAGGGGCAATAAACTTATGGCAATCGATCTAAAAACAATAGAAAGAGCAACATTTAGTTAACGATGTGAGTCAACACGCAATACTTCAAAAATCTTAATTAACACCAGGTTCCATTTGCCTATCTTATTTTATGTAGAATTTAGCATTAAGTTAAATAAAATGTCAAACTGAATATTGCATTTGATTGATATCTAAAAAAAAAATTCTTTATAATGATCATTAACATTTTATGTTACACATTAATGACGGTTTGTCACGTGCCCCCATTTCGAATATATCAATTCTAACAACATGTTGATATCGTTAGATGATACTTTAGATATGAAATCGACACAAAACAAAGTAGATAACTTTGTTTTCTAATGTTCATCAAAGGTAGGTGTCATTGTAAAGTAGTTACATTGTGACTATTCACAGATGCAGCGTTGAGCTCCGCCACATATCACTCAATGCTTATAGAATTTGGAGGACAGTAGGAAATGGAAGTGCCTTAATAGGAATGGCCTGTCTTAACACTAGCTTCCCAGGTTCCCTCTGCCTACCCAGCTATGTGTGAAAAAAATCTATTCACACGACAGTTGTAAGTTCGATTTCCTACTTGGGGAAATGCTATATATCATGTACTGGTTTAAATGATATTATGGTTAAAATTTTGTTTCAGTTTATCCGATCCGGTTAAATACTGGCTTCCTGGCTTAGCAAAAAGTTTTTTGATCATTTTTTAGTAAATATAAGTAAGTTTACCTGCGTATATCACAGTGCCAAGACGACTTTTCTCTTCTAATGGTACCCATTTGCCTATTAGATTATGAATAGATGGGAAAATAAAGCCTTGAGACAGCCCTTGCACTACACGACAGGCACAAACTAATTTCCATCCACCCTAAAACAAAATACTTAAATATGAAAAGATTTTTTTTCTATTTTATCTTATTGTAAAAAGATAGAGATACTTTAGATATACATTTTTTACGCTTCACGCTGTATCCCGTATATAGAAGGGTAGGCAGAAGGAAGGCTGAGAACCTAGTGGTCAGACACTCCGATTGCCACTTTACGCCAAATTCTTGTGGCATTGCATATCGTAGTGGAACTCAATGCCGCGCTTTGCCTCGTCACAAGAGTGAATCAAAGAAAATTGTGATTATGCGCCATGACGGCTTTACGTTATATCAAATTAAAATTATAATTAGTTATTTTGATTTCTTTGGTTTGGTAGACAAGATGTGGTATTGAATTTTGTTTTACTTGTGTAAGTAAGAACGTAGCTTTTCCCGCTTATGATTTAAGTTAAGTAAGTAAAGTTTCGTGTAAATCTGTTTAGTAGTTTTTGTGTGAAAGTGGAACTCACAACCTTTCACATTTATAATATTAAAATGATATATGGGCAAGGACAAAAAAAAGGTAATATATGGCTAATTTATAATAATAATAATAATACTTTATTGCACTAGAAAACGAAAAAAAACAATATAATAACAGTTACATATGTATAGCTAATTTATTTTATAAATCATAAAATATTAGACTTTCAAGAAACTTTCAAAGTTCCATAATCAAGCCAGCCCGAGGATATCAGATTATTTAGAAAGATATAATTTTATTATTACGTAAGTTACAAATTACTACCAAGATTCATAATGATATAATTATTACAAATGTTGCCAAATTCTGTTTTTTAGATTTTATTACATAGTTAAATAGTTAGTAGAACAAAAACTTGACAAAAAATATATGAAAATAGTAAAAGTAGTTTGAACTTTTTAAGCAGGCCTCCATCGCCTATTTTTTTCTCTGGGAAATGAATTTACTCAGAAGGTAAGTGCCTTCCGAATGAGCGGTACTGTGGGACTCACCGGTCTACCCGATGATATCTTATCCACTATCCGATCCTACCCACTAAAACCCAACGGAAATCTACCCCACGATATGAAATGACGCAGGATTGCTCGCGCATAATATTATGACGCCTCAATGGAAGGCCTATTACGGGCCACCGTCGCCTTCAGGGTGCCCCGGGATTTCTGCTAGGGCACCCGCAACTTCGATGACTTGCAGAAGGACCACCATGACCCTCCCACAGTAGCTCCTCTTAGGTACGGGAAATTGAAGATGTACATACCGCCTTCTTCTGGTGGTTGAGCGAGTCTGCATTCGCAGTGGACTCACGCACCTGCTCCGAGGTGAATTACAATGTGATAACTGATTCGCAGAAGAAGACCATAGTAGACCAGTTAATCTCACTTTCCAGCATGGTACCACCGCACTGGACAGTGAGATGTCCTTACCCACTACAACCATCAAGGAGTGGCGTTGTGGGGACTAAGCGGGTCATTCGGCTAGATGTGTGATGCGCCGAATGGACGGAGGCATTTCACTCATGGCACATTGGCGACATCTCCCGACGTGTCGACGACTAAGGTATTTGCCGATTTAGCTCTCAAGGTGGATTGCTTGCCAAGACGGTTGTCGCCGTCCAGGACATCGTATGGTACCGCGACTTGATCTCACCGCTAAGAAAGACCCTCTGTGTCTTTCGCAATTGCGTCCTTTTGCAAACAGTGAGAGAATCATATCATACAGAGGCACATCTCAACACACCGACATAAAGCTCCCGGCATAGAGAATCTGGCCCTCCAATATTCGGCAGCAGCCTGCCATTCATTGTTAAATAAAATAATATTTAACGTATTATTAAAAATAAAGGTTATGAGTAATCCACCCTAAAGTCATGATTTATGTAGTACAATAATAATTAGAAATACATTTTGTACAAATGAGCACATTGCAAGTAACATTATAACAATCAAAATTATATCATATTATGGCGACAGCTGGTTCGTTTCTTTAATTAATTGTTTCATAAGTAATTTCGATTACAGCGTCAAGGTTAGAACGTGACATTATGAGAAATGATTTGCGTAGCTTAAATAAAAAAAAACCTTTTTTTTAACAGTGGTGAGGTGAATAGGAAAGAGATTCTAGTATTATAATACTTCGTGCTCCACTCTCTATCCAGATTGGAGACACTTATAAACTTAAAAAAACGTACGGTGGAGCTCAACGCCACACTTTATCTAACCAAACACCAGACCAAAGATGATGAAAGCTTACCTAGATAAACTTGTTTATTATTATGTGACAACATGTCGTGTGTGTAACACAGTATATTGTATCTTGTCATTATATATCTTACAATTATTGATAACGATAAGAAAAAACGTGATGCGCTTTGACAAATATAAAAAAATATATATATTTATGAAATATCAATCGATACATCCCTACATATTATTCCATCGAGGTTCAGTTAATGTGAGATTTGAGCGGGTCTGTTAAAGTCCTTTGTCAGATGTTATAATTGATTGATTGAATGTTACGTATCAATTAGAGATGGCTGTCAAGCTGAAGAACTTTTCTTTAGGTGGAATTCTTACATTACGTGTTTAGTGGCGCAACTCAACGCCACGCTTGGCATTTCATAATATCTTATAGTTCAGTGGAGCTATTTTGATTCTTGATTAGATGATCCAGGTTTTATTTTTTATTAGAAAATGCTCGTCCCGTTGAATAACTTTTTCTTTCTTATACAATATAGATGAACGAATAAATAATTCATTATTAGAATTCAAATTATTAGAATCAATGAAAAATTCTCATCACGCTCAACAACTTTTGTTAAGACACAATTTTTTTTTTCTTAGAATTTATCTGGACTTCTACGGATACTAATGTTCAAAATCAACTAGAGCGTATATTCTATCTAGGCCTATTATATAAAAAATACATCAATCAGCTTCACGCTATATCCTTCACATAGCATAAGATAGCCAGAAGTAACCCAGTGTTAAAACACTCCGTTCTCTAATTTGGCCTCGAATTTGAAAAAAAAGTGAATTCGACTAGAAGTTCCAGTTTAAACAAACAACGCTTCTGCTTTATTATATGAGTACAGATAAATAGTAATCGCAAAAAGCAAAATAATGATTTGTATTAGTTTCACTTTGATAGAATAATTTGAGAGATATGTTTAAATAAAAAAATATTTTCATGTAATAATCATAATATTATGGTATCGTGAACACATTTTATAGTTATAGCTTTTTTTATTTTTCTATCACGATTATCTAATAATTATATTCATTTACGTATTCAACACAAGTGCATTATCATGTAAAAATTTGAGAAGATGATGGCTCGCACTGACAATAAGTCATTAGATATTTATGTAGAGCCAAGTTTTGAACTCTACAAGCCCTAACTACTCGTATATGTACAAGTCCAAATTTCACAAAATCTAATGTGCTTGGCCTTTTCTTTACTACAAGGACCATTAAAAGAACTGAGACTGTTAGAAGTAGACAATACTAGAATTCCCTCTTTATGTCGGAAAAACAATAAATAAGAACATAGAAATAAAAGAAAATACTTATAACTATACTTACATAATACGAACCAATGGGTATGAGCAATGATACAGCAGAGTTAATACCAACGCATATTGTTATCAAGATCATGCCCCCAAACTTAGCAGCCAGTTCTCCGCCAGGTATTTGGAGTGTAATGTACCCCCAAAAGAACGATGATAGGATCACACTTTGTATCTTGATGTTCCAATCAAAGGACTGTAACAAAGACATAAATTAATATGTAGATTATTTACATCGTGGCACAATCGATAAACGCCATGGCCAATTGGTTGTATAGGCAATAGGCTCGGAAAAATTAATTTATTGAAATTATTTTCACTTTACTGCCTTAGTGATAAAGAGCGGCATTTAGTTTCACCACTCAACACGTAATGCTTCGGAAATTATTATATTTAAATCATATTAACATGCTATCCCGCTGTGGTAAAGAATGTGAATTGAATTGTATCATTTAACATGTAATGTCTCGAAAACTGTACGATAAGTGGGGAACGCAGTGTCTTAAGCGGATTGCACTGAATAAATATGAACCTATCAATTTTAATCTGTTGCAAATCAATCGCAATATTTACGCTATGCTCGTTCTCTTATCGCTGTTTTCATAAGATTTTATTTTGCTATTTGGTAAGTGTTTAAATGACAATGTAGGATTGATCTAATCAATATTGATAAAATATTTGTTTCATCTTCAAGTATTTTTTTGTGAAGTAGATAATAGATCTTAAGTTAAGATAACTATATTGTCCATTTTAGAGATTTGAATATTCCTTGAGGCCACTCGGGGCGCAGAGTGTGACTGTAAACGCTACTGGTTGTGGGTTCGATCCCTATTTATATCCCTATTATTTATGTTGTTCCTCAATCCCCTCTATCTTTCAGTGAATGCCTCATAAAAACACTACATAGACTTGAATAAACACGATTATTTAGAGAATCAAAGACAAACACTTCGATTTATTATATATGTGTAGTGGTACAGATAAATTCAAGTCAAATACAATGTAATGAAATATCAAAATGTGCAAAAACGTGATGTTTCATGTAAATAACTTTATATTGTCTTCACGCTTCGCTTAGGTCACCATAATTCAGGCCATCGCGCTGTCCGTCCGTTCCCCGCTTTCTGTCGAATTCTGGAGGTATTGCGTGTTGAGTAGCAGAACTCAACGCCGCGCTTAGCCTTGACACGAGAGCGAAGAAATGGAAATATATATTTAAGTAAGTAATATTTAACACAATTGAACACTGAAATTTTTTTACAAATGGGAAATCCGTTTTAGATTGGAACTATATCAAAGTATAAAAAAAATTATAAATCAATCAATCAGCCAGTCATACCGTCGTACGAAAAGTAATAAAAAAATATACTTATAATATATATATTATTTGAGGACATCGTGGCTTGTGACTGTAAACGCTACGGTTGTGGGTTTGATTCCCACTTAGAGGAAAGAAGGATTTTGTATTTCCATTTCTTCGTTCTTGCAACGAGGCAAAGCGCGACGTTGAGTTCCAACACTCAACAGGCAACGCCTCCAGTATTTGATGAAAAGTGAGGAACAAAATGTCTTAATGAGGAATGGAGTGTCTTAACACTATGTTTCTAGGTTCCCTCTACCTACCTATGTGGGGTATACAGCGTGAAGCTTATGGCAAAAGAAAGATATGATTAGGTAATATTAGTAAATACTCACGTTATCCAAGGTTTGATCTGTCATAGCAACTATTGCCATGCTCATATTCACTCGCATGGAAAATGCCAGGACAAGTGCTAGGAACAGAAGCGCGACTTGAAGATGCCTGATGCCAAGGATTGATTCTGTAAAATACATTTTGTTATACAAAAGTAACAAAAACCGCAATGGCTAATAAAACACCAATCCGAGGTATTTATCTTTCAATAACAGTTTGATGCGGCAAATCTAATTTTCAGTTAATTAGTTCACATGTTGTTTGTATTTTTTTATAATAAAGCGTGTTCATATAAGTACTTATATTTTTTTTTCTAATAAAATGTTTAATAATAAAAGCAGCTTAACGATTTCCTCCGCGATTGCAGCGTAAGCATAGAGAACCCAGTGCTTAATACTTTACCTAATTTTTGGCATTCATATTATGTTGCGCAAGTCAACGCCGCACCCAGTGCGAAGAAATGGAAAAAAAATATCCCTTCCAGTACAGATCCAAACAAAATACACGGCCATGTTTGCGGCCAAACGCCGTCTCCATGTTGTTCAATGGCATCATATTTATCAATACAAACACTAATATATTTCTATATAAATTATAAAATGACAAAATTTAAAAAAAAAAAAAAATTAAAGTAAAAATTATGAAAATTAAACTGACTCTGAAGTCAGTAACATATGTATTCGAATATGTCCATTACCTTCGTGGTTGTTTCAAAAATACTGATTCGATTTAATTAAACTTAAAACATTGCTTTACTTAGAATATACTTACTTTAAATCAAAATAGATTATCTAGTTACGATTTTAAGATTCTACTGATGATTTTATTGTCATCAATATGATATAATCAATAATTATTAATTATAATCAAAAATAAAATAAGCTAATTTATAGAATAGTCGACTACGACACAACATAACTGACAGATATTTAATATCGATAATCCGCAATTGAAGATCCATAGTCGATTATACATAATCGATAACATATAATGATTAGGATTATCGAATAATATAATTATCCAATTCTATGGTATGGAGTTTGTGACATACTCGCAGAAAGTCAAATTGCTCTCATTTTTTATATCGGTTAAAAATTAAGGAATATGTAAAATAATGTTATATCATTTTATCTCATTCGGATAGTTACGACTTCGGACCTCACTAAAGCGATTTTTTATTTTTTATTTTTACATCTCCCCAGTTTTATCTAAGCAGCTAAGCGCGGGAAACGAGGTAAATGGGCATCGAAATATTACGCTAAGAGCGCCTTGCTTATATATATATATATATATATATATATATATATATATATATATATAGGATTCCCAGATTCCTAGGTTCCCTCTGCCTACTCTGCTATACGCTAAAATAAAGTTATTATAAATAGTTAGGTATATAATACGATATTGAGGCCAGTCGTGGTGCAGGGGCACAGAGAATGACTGTAAAACCGTCTGGTTGTGGGTTCGATCCCCACTCGAGGAGGTGAAATATTTGCTTAAATTTATATTTCCATTTCTTCGCTCTGGTGTCGAGGCAACGCGCGGCGTTGAGTTCTGCCACTCAACACGCAATGTCTCCAGAATTCGGCAGAAAGTGGGGAAAAGAGGGTCTTAACACCATCTGCCTACCCTGCTGTGAGCGTGAAGCTGATTTATAATACGATATGTAGATCTTAAAATAAAAATCTTAGATAAAACCGTAATTATCTAACAATTACGTCACGTGTAGGCACGTCGTTATATGAGATGATTAAACCAAGTCATTATACAGTTAATTAAAATATCGTCAGAGTACGTTAAATCTATTATAATAACTTTAACTAAGTTACATTTTAACTTTTTGTCAAATTTAATGGAATTATAATGTACATACGACTATATACACGTTTGCTTGGAAATAACAATTGTAATTTTATTTTTAAAAATTATAATTTTTTTTAGGCCAGTCGTGGCGCAAGGACACAAAGTGTGACTGTAAAACCAACTGATTGTGGGTTCGATCCCCACTCGAGGAGATAAAATATTTTCTTTAACTTATATTCCATTTCGTCGCTGTGGTGTTGAGGCAAAGCAACGTGTCTGGTGTCGACGCAATGCCTCCAGAGTTCTGCAGAAAGTGTGGAACGGAGCGTCTTAACACTAGGTTCCCTCTGCCTACCCTAATATGTGTGAGATACAGCGTGAAGCTGATTTATTTATTTTATTATAAAAAATAAATTAGTTTCACGCTGTATACCGCATATGGCAGAGTAAACAGAGGTAATGTAGTGTTAAAACCTTCTGTTCCCCAATTTTCACCGAATTTCTCGAGGCATTGTGTGTTGGATAGCAGAACTCAACGTCGGATTTTTGTATTGGTGCCAGAGCAAATAATGAAAACATTAAGAAATAATATTTTTTTCCCTCAAGTCGCGTTACAGTCACACCCTTGCGCCACGAATTCTCTCGTTTTTCTCAATTTACTTATTTAATTTAATACATTTATTATTGATTGCTGTTTCATAAAATGTTATAGGTTCCAATCGTATACGAGACATAAAATAATATATTATATATAAATAATTGCCATCTCCACGCGCTGGTAAGACACATTATCTACGCAATATCTACGCAACAAAAAAAGTTATACAACATTTTCATTTTCCATTTGAATATTTTTTTAAAAATATATTGCAAATTAGGTATTCATTTATGAAACTTCTCCATGACTGAAGTAACTGACAGACAACGTACACAGGTAACTATTGGACTTAGAAATTTGAAAGTAGGAATGTAGGTAGGTTAAAACAAGGTTTCTCTAAGTTCCTACAGGAAGGGGGGAAGCGGAATTTAATGCTAGTTGGCGGAACTCAACACCACATTTTGCCTTATTATCAGAGTGAGAAATAAAAATATTAAATAATTAATTTTCTCCGTGCAGGAATCAAACCAACAACCGTCGCGTTTACAGTAACACGCATATGTCCCTGTGCCACGATGGCCTCTAAAATATTTTTTGATTCTATGAATTCGAGCTCAAGGCTAACAAATTTTAACATAGCTGTATACTAAACAAAATGTATAAAGGAATTCCATAATGACAGTCTTGCAAGTTGCAAGTCTCGTGCAATAACGAAAGTTATTACAACATACGTTTTTCCTCCTTAGGTATATTGAATGCCTGTGGAGGTAAATACGCTGTAATATTAACTTCACATTAGAATATTGTGTCGTAATAAATAATTTTACATTAACACCTTAAAGGTTATCGAAAATTAATTTGTATATTTAAGTATTTCTCCACTCGGCCTCACGATTCATGGTGTGTATGTTCGTTCCCGTAAAAAACTTCTTAGACTTCAGCCGTTCTTTATCTCATCAAGGAACCTAAATCTTAAATTTCAGCTTTCTATGCCCGGTAGTTTCAGATGTTGTGTGTGATGTTGCCTCCTCACTTTCCGTAGAATTTTCAAGGCAGTGCTGATCCCCAATTTCCGTCCAATTTTCGTGGCATTGCGTGTTAAGTAACGGAACTCAACGCCGCGCTTTGCCTTTTTACCAGATCGAAGAAATGAAAATATAAATCTTCGAGCGCGAATCGAATCAACAACTGTCGTTAGAAGGGAATGCATTATTATCATTCGGGTTGGTTATAGGTGACATAATATCGAAAACTGAGAAAATGGAGAACGAACGAACGAAAACTGGGAACCCAGCGTGCTGCCTACCCTATTATAAGCGGGATACAGCACAAACAAAAGAATCGCTCTTGTTATTATATAATTTGAAACAAGAAAGCAATAATTTTTAAAGAAAGATCATTTTAAAAAACTCAAATTGTAATTTTTTTTTAATATGATATTCCAAGGAATATTTTTTTATTTCATGTAACTCGCATATGTAAAATATACAGAGAGATTTATTGTCTAGGCACTCCGTTCTCCACTCCCTGTCCAATTATGTGTGGGGTTAAATATTATCAACCACGTGAACCAACAACCATCAGCAGCGCTGCCTCATTGCGCTACAATGGAAGAAAACAATATCTATGTATAAGATTATGTCATTGGCGGTAACTTAAAATTTTATTGAATCTAGAATTGAATTTAGAAGTAATAAAATAAAATATGTGTATTTATAATAAAGCACAGATGACAGCTGTGTAAATAATATGTACATATTAAATACAATAACAATGTTATATTTTTAATTTTTCCCGCCTAATTAAGCCAAACCGCGGCGTTAGGTTTCGTTCTTTACACGCAAGTTCATCAAAGTTGAGTGAAAATTGGATAATTCCGTTAAATATCAGTACATTTTTTTTATATATTGCAGAGTAGGCAAAACTTTGGCTGATAATGTCGCAGTGTTAACAAAACGTTTTTTACTACAGTAGAAAGACGGAATGCCTTTTTTCTTTGAAAGGCATCCCGCATATAATTTTTCGAAGAAATTGCCCCGTTTCAGTTCGAATTTGAGACGTTTCATATAGACTGCTTTAACTCAACATCGTGTTTTATTTTATTACAAAGCACAATTATTGCATTTACAGACATTGTTCTACTGCGCAGTAAATTTTCTTGCATTCTGTATTCCGCACATAGCAAGGAAGGCAGAAGGGTCCTGGGTACCCACCCAGGACCCTCTGCCTGTGTGTGCCAGTGACTTCCATTCCCCAATTAGAATGGAATCCATTCCACAACCTGTCGTGTTTACAGTCGCCCGCTTGTGCCCTTACGTAAAGATCGGCCTCAGATGTGTTTATATTTTAAATATGGTTGATTAATATAAATTACCTATGACATAGAAATCCGACAGAAAATGGAGATGTCTTAATACAATTTTTTGTTCAATACAATCGTAATGTTACCTAAAATTAACCTTGAATTCACAACTGCCAAATGCAGATCAGAAACAACGTCAATAGAGGTTTCCTTAAAATAGGTTTTTGTTATGTTAACCTTGTGATGAAGAAATTATATAAAGTGATAATATACAAGACTGCCTTGTGTTACATTTCTTATCCTCAAATGATTATATTTATTGGTAACGTATTCAGTTTATAGAGCTCCTTATATGAGGACCAATAGCTTATTATCTTTCATTTGAATTCTCGATTCAAAAGATATAATATACCAATTATGATGTCATATCAAAAGAAGTCTTTCCTGAATTTTATAACAAGATAGAGTAACAAAATCTAGTGCTAAGACTTTTCTCTTTTTCCTTCCCCACGCGCCGCCCAATTTTTGGGACATTGCATATTTGAGTATGCAGACGTTATCACCATTTTGTCTTCTAACCGGAACCAGGAAATGGAAATAATTGCGAATATTTAAAGTAATTTACTGATAATCTTATATTATCACTTACATCAATTATACAAGATGTTTACATAAATTGTAGCCTATATATTCCATAGGCTACATTATCGAAAAGTTTCATCTACATAAATAAACACATATCTTTAAAAACTTTCTCATTTGTAATATTAGTTGTATTAGTATTATGTAGGATATACCAATGGATACCCTATTTCGTACTATTTACCTTAATAAGTAGATATGTATGAATATGTTTGTATTAATAAAACAAATATAATTTTTAAAGGTCAAGCTAGTTTAAAGACATTTTGTAATCATAAAAAATATACGAGATATTTATTTAAACATTTTATATTTATAAAGGCTTATATAATAGGTATAATACAGCATAAAACAATCTCTTCAAAATAGGTTTTAAATTGACTTATAATGATGTTAGAGTAATTTATCAAGAAGAACGTGCTCAGCTATTTTAGGCACGTCCAGAAAATAAATGACGAAAGAATGATTAAAAACAATAAAGCAAAAGAGAGTAAGAAAAGCAGGGGAAGACTTCGGTTGATAATAGACAACACGGTATCGAGGATGATAGACAAAAGTCAAATATATTGTTCGAGGAGGAAATGATAACAGAAGCGTTTGGCACTTACTTTCTTTCTGGCTACACTTTTAAGAATAAAGCACGAAGCTAGAAAAAACTTTTATATTAAAATATCAGTACTGCCAGTCCTACAGCAATGACAACTGACTCAAAAAGCAGCGGTAATGAGAAGAACCGGCGGCAAATTGAACAGTTGCTCTTTTAAAGGATAATCTATACAAATCTATTGGAAAACAGTTCAGTATAAATAATGTTATAATACCTTTCTTCGGGACCTTTATATGTAGATCTTTAGTTATAATTTCCATTGGTTGTATATCAAAATCGCTTCTCCAACGTGACATTGTATAAAGATCACAAGAAAAAGATTTTATAAGTTACAAGGTGGAACACATAAATAAATCAGGTAGTTCTATTACTGAAGTTAGAGCACATGCCAGTGAATAATCGGTAAAAAAGAAAAAAAAACTATTACATTTCTTATAGTATTTGAATCTGCACCCTAAATTGCAACGAGCTTGTTTACATTTCTATCTATTCGAATCTCTACCCTAAATGCGAACGAGCTTGGTGAATTTGAATTTAGTAAACGAATAGACTCTTTTAATATAATGCGACAAAGACATTCCTTACGGTATGAGGTAATAATGTGAGTTTGAATTCCGCTTATGGCAATATTTTATATTTACAACTAGTGGTCTGCTCGTGGCTTCGATAATAAAATATGCACCTATTATACATTTAAACCTTACTCTTACCTCACTCTACATATTAGTGAAACCCCCATTAAAATCCTTTACATAGGTTAAAATATCTTAGCATTGTGAATTTTAATATTATTCCAAATAGCGTATACAAAAAAATGTACTAAACAAAAACTTACTTGTCTTTTTAGCATCTTGATTTTCCATCTTTTAACTTGCACTTTCACCGTTTATGAAAACAGAACTAAATATAGAAATAAAATAAAAATAAATAAATGTTTTTAAACAATTTTTAAATTATATTTTCGAAATATTAAAATCGTTATTATTAAGAAATCAGCTCAATTTGTTGCGCGTGCGCACGTTGCTAATCCGACTCGGTCACTATTATGCTACAGTACTACAGTACCTATTATGGAAATAGTTTTTTTTTCTTGTGACGCAACGTTTCCATTGTATAAAACATGATATTTACTTTATATTATATGCATTTTTAAGCAATAATAAAGCAACGTCTCGAAATGTAAAGTAGTATAGTTTTTAAGTTATTTTTTTTTAAAGAGAAGCTCGAAGGGAACCTACATATATTTATATAGCTAATCTGTATACAAATATATACCAAAACCAGCTAACTAATGGGATACATTATCTAAATAGATTAGGGAAAAATTTTATTTTAAACTATTTATATACTCGTATATAAATAGTTAATATACGTTGATTATTCTATACTAGCGGCCCGCTCGCGGCTTCGCCCGCTTAAAATACATGGTTATTGATTTAATAAGCGGAATTGATTGACAACTATAAATTAAATTAAAATTAAA
>DWAN01000375.1:0-24881 GCA_018230445.1 Heliconius hewitsoni | reverse complement strand
CAACTTAAACTTCTTTTTTGATCCTCCTACTGCTTATCTACGATTTCATACAGACGACACGGCAGTTTATCAATTACATACAACTATACGCGATATTACAAGATATGTTGTTACTAATTTACTTTAAACAATAGGTTTCTATAACTATATATATATACTTACATATTACTATATATTTCTTGATGTATTTTATTTATGTTGCAGTCTTATTGAAATCATTAATCGTGCAGATTTGCTTTATGATTTAAATTATATAAATTATTTTGAAAAAATTGTGAACTTTTAATGTACTAAATTAAGTGTATGATATTAGATAGAAATATTCCATATGGTCTTGCTAGTGCTCTTTAACAATAGTCACCATAAAAAATATCACTAAGTAGTTTAGGAATTAATAAATAATTGAGGCCAGTCGTGACGCAGGAGCACAAGTGTGCGACTGTAAACGTGACAGGTTGTGGGTTCTATTTTCACGAGAAATGAAGTGTTTAATGCAGTGTCCAGAATTTGACGGAAAATGGGGAACGGAAATGTTTTAGTGGGAACGGAGCGAAGTGTGTTAACACTAAGTTTCCAGGTTCCCTGTCTACCCTGCAGAATACAGCGTTCTGTTAAAAAACTCAAAGCTTATAAACTGAAGTACTAATAGATATAGAATAAAAAAAAACATATTTGAAAATTACAATTATTCGATACTGGCAGCCTATGCATTCTTTCCACAGATTATCATCAGTATTCGAATGTCCACTCATCTGGTACACACATAATGACGTCACATGGCAGTCCCTGAGTTTGGTTCACGGGTCCTTCCCCACTACAGCTGCAGATCTATCCATAAAGGAGAGAATATATGAAATGACGTCGCAGCTTCATATAGCGTATCGGAATTAGTGGGTATATACGACTTTGTCTTGTCATTTTTATTGTTTTATAGAATTAGAAACAAATGATAACTAAATAATATAATAAATTTAAATAAACTTTCAGCTATTTTATGCATAGTCTGTGACGTACGTTGCCTGGCGGAATTTAACGCCGCACTTTGTCCTACCATGTGGGATACTCACATGTCTCTCTCTTAAAAAATATAATTTTAAATTTTACGTCCTGAAGTCCATGAAAACAAAGTTACATTTGATGAATACTTTATGTATACTAAGTTACAATTTCCAGTTACCACTTCAGTTCAACAGAAATGTCGGCATATGAAGACAGCTACAAACCTATATTCGAAAGTAAACGTATAGTTTTGCCAAATTATGAGTTTTTAGTGTACAATGCATCATTTTTGTTGATTAATTCTCATCCTCTATATGGGGAAGAGTGGTCATTACCACCAAATGCGAAATATATTGGCGGCTATCATTTATCTGAACGGGTACCACAATTGCCAAAGGTAAGTTAAAAATGTAGGTAGTTTTACTCAATTTTTTTTTATATTTAGACCTGAGGTGATCAGTTTAGTGTAGCCAGTGTCTGAATGTAAACGTGATTATTTAAAGAATAATAAATGTATTAATAATTATCACTTACCTCGTTTGGTAGATAAAAGGCGGCGTTAAATCTTGAAAATCAGACGGTGCTTTGGTAAAGGAGTGTTTTAACACAATGTTCTTTCTGCCTACACTGCGCAAATGCGATATACAGCGTAAACCCATAAAAGAAGCAAAAAAAAAACAAACCGACTTCACGCTGTATCCCGCACACATCAGGGTAGAGGGAACCTAGTGTTAAGACACTCCGTTCCCCACTTTCTGCTGTATTCTGGAGGCATTGCGTGTTGAGTGGCAGACCTCAACGCCGCGCCTTTGCTTCGACACCAGACCGAAGAGATGGAAATATAAATTTAAATAAATATTTCATCTCCTCGTGTGAGGATCGAACCCACATCCAGTCGGCTTTACAGTCACACTTTGTGCCCCTGCACCACGACCGGCCTCAAGAAAAGAAGCAAATGTAAATAATAAAAAAAATATGGTGTAAAACTATTTTTGCTTTGCTTCACTATATAAAACATTATTTTACTTACAATATATTTTTTAGAATTTAAAGAAATTGTTAGACGAATCCGACGAAGGCGTTATTTACGCTGACTTAGAGACAAAGATTATCAAACAAGAGGAACATCAAAATATAATACAAGAACTTATTGAAGTATTCTCGAGAATAAAGCAAAGCGTGATCTTGAAATACGATGAAATGCTTCTAAATTTACCTAAAAATGTTCATATTATGCGAAATCCACCGGTACAGAGTATATTAAGTAAGTGTTTTATATCTCTAGATATACATATTTTTAATTTAGATTTCAATCATTGCCAGAGAGAAGAAGAAGAAGAAGAAAACTGAGGAATGGAGTGTTGTAACACTATTCTCTCTGCCTACACTGCTATATGCGGGATGCAGCGTGAAACTATAAAAAAAACAAAAAATCAAACTTTTAAATATTATTTCTAGATCATCCAAACACCCTAGCCTTCATATCACACGGCGATACAACCCACTTCTTACCATCAATACAACACTCGACACCTGCAATCATAATACCTATTATAAAAGAACAAGAAACTTTAGTACAAAAGATGACGAAATTAGGTTTAGCTATTAGAGTTGATGTTAAGGAATTATGGAAAGTTAATGGTGCTGTTAAAATGATTATGGGTAATGTAAGGTTGGTATTATTTAAATATGTTGTATTTTATGTTTTTTTTTAGCTTCACTTTACTTCACTTTATATCCCGCATGTTGCAGAGTAACGTGTGGGATACAACCAGGGTACAGGGAGCCTAATGTTAAGACACTCCGCTCCCCACTTTTTGCCTAATTCTCGATGCGTTGCGTGTTGAGTGGTGAAGCTCAACACTGCGTCTTGCCTCGACACCAGAGCAAAGAAATGAAAATGTTAAATATTTCATTTCCTCGAGTGTGAATCGAACCCACAACCCGTTGCCTTATTTTATGTTATAATTAAAAGAGACGTTGATACAAACTACTAAACAGGGGCACAAGCGTGCTACTTTAGAAGCGACAAGTTGTGAGTGTACTAACTAGTAATAATTTAAAATTTTGATTAAAAATAGAAAAAAATATTTCTATTACTCCAAAGTGAAATAGAAATAGAAAATGAAATTATTGATACTTGTATACTTTGTACCTATTTACAATTTTAATCCGTTATTATTAGTCGGTCGGTGCCAATTTGCTTTTTTTGATCAATTTTTTTTTTGCTTTTGTTAGGCGTCTGGTGTGTTATCTATTCATATTATTTTTATTATAGCTGGCACCGACTTTAGAAAAAAAATATTTTTTTAAGTCGATTTAAAATACTTCAAAACTCTTATGGAAATTTGTTAAAAAGACAATTGATAAATATTTGGGCGGTACGTGGGTATAGTATAGTATCCTAATACTTAACTACTAACTTTACTGATAATTCTTTTATACGCGTTACAACGTGACGCTAAATAAAAATAAAACCCAGGGTCCAAGTAATTAGATTAAAAATATTAATTTAATATTAATAATTTATTCAAACAGCTATAAAGAAAACTTAAATCTAGCAAGCAGCATATACCGTCATCGTCTCTCCTCCCCCAAAGAGGAGCTCTGCCACTGGATACAAGCTGCAACCCTTCGTAGTGTCAAATTTTTCCGCCACTCTCCGCGCTCCTCTGTCATAGAGAGATATAATATAGATATATTGATATTAATTCTTTTATTTATTTGGTTTTGTACTAAAATTGTTAAACTGTTTAATGCGCATTTGTATTCTTATGAGGATTTGGATAAGAAGGATGATTAATGTAAATAAATAGAAAATAGAATGTTATGTGTATTTTTTATTTTATACAAAAAATCCCTTTCGATCATTTTAGAGGAATAAAAAGTAACCAAAATTGACATAAGACACTCTTTCATCTATCAGATTTAATGTTAATAGAGAACGGCGTTTAGTTCTAGCGCAGCATACGATATCTCGAATTCAAAAGTAATGTGGAGAACTTTCTCTCTGATTTTCTTTCTGCTTTCAAAGATGAAGCTTAAAGGCAATAGTAATAAAAGAGATGACTTTTAGTGTGGCTGATAAATAGTACAAATAAACATTTATATTATGTAACTTATTAGATAAGGCCAGTCGTGGTGCAGTGGCAAAAAGTGTAACTGTAAATCCTATTGGTTGTGGGTTCGATCCCCACTCGGGGAGATGATTATTTAAATTTATGTTTCCATTTCTTCGCTCTAGTGTCGAGGCAAACCGCGGCGTTGAGTTCTGCCACTCAACACGTAATGTCTCCAGAATTCGGCAGAAATCGGAGAACGGAGTGTCTTAAAACTAGGTTCCCTCTGCTTGTGTGCAGGTGAAGCTGATTTATTTATATCAATATATGGAGGCGTTGAGTTCCGCAACCTGTCTAAGATCCGAATTGTGTCTCGGATATTGAGCGGTGTAAAACAAGCGAATTGCTTTAACACCAAGTTCTCTCTATCTGTAGGATAAGTACGTCTTAAATAATGCTATAAAACCTACAATGTGGATATGTACATTACGAGATATCTTCATTAGATAAGAAACATTACTTCCGCCATTCCACACACAACGTCTCGAAAATACCTCCCACAAGGTTCCCCATGCCTACCACGCTGTAGCGTGTAGCCAATATAACTAAACCTATAAATAACTTTGATTGATAAAAAGTATAATTTTATACAAACGTGATAAATATATTTATTAGATAAGAAACATATCTGCAGTCGAAGTATTAGCTGGAGGCAACAATCGCACTATTAATTCAAATGATTTACTTTACAATCGACTTTCTCCACTCCCATAGCATTTCTAATTCCACTTTCTAAATCACTTACCACTTATGGTTTATTTATTTATGTATTAATTATTTTATCTTATTAACGTCTATCAATGAGGCTGTCGTGGCGCACCGGGACAGGTCTATAAACGCGACGGTTGTGTGTTCAATCCCCACTCGGGGAAGACAGATTCGCCCTGGAAGATGATACAAAACCGTTAAAAATCTCATCAGAATAGGCAGAGGGAGCCTAGTGTCTAGACACTCCGTCCCAAATTTTCCGTGGAACTCTGGAGGCATTGCTTGATAAGTGGCGGAACTCAACTCCGCGCTTTGCCTGGACACCAGAGCGAAGAAATGAAAATATTAAATATGTAATTTCTTCGAGAGAGAATCGAACCCACAACCTGTTGCAAGTTAGTAAAAAGATGTTGTTACAAAGAATAATATCTATCAAAGATAATAAACACCACCGCAACCGTCCTTAATGAACAAAGTCAAGGCTTTATTAATATCCTAAATCGACGGTCTTCTAAATAGTTTGAAGTTCGCGCGGTTAATCGATTAATTTGTGGCGACTATTTGCGGCTGATATCAGATCAGATAACAAATACGCCAAGGTTTTTGTTAACTATTGTCAATAAACAGTTTTTTAAATTTATGTGATGGGTCACTTGGGTTGAAGTTGTTTCTGCCTCAGTTGCCAGCATAAGGCACATAAAAAATCAACTTCTTGCTTTTCTCCTTATAGCAATTTTTTTTTTGTCATAATAGAATGGAAAAATTAAAAGAAAATAACTATTATAATTTTAAATTGACACACGTACTATTTGTATAAGAAAATATTTTAAAATTAAAGTAAGACGTAATTTTTCATATTTAAGCTTCTACTTTTACTAGTGATATACTCACTTTCACTTGATATACAATGACACTGTCTTTATAAATATCCTTGGCAATTTTATATATTTTCATATTCAACAAGAAAAACAATCAAAGTGTGTTCGTGTTCCACTCGAAGTGAAAAATATATTGTTTTATCCCCATTGACAAATGAAGACAAAGCGCGGCGTTGAATTTCGGCACTCAACATGCAATATTTCAAAAATAGGTCGGAGGTAAGAAGTCTTTTAACATTTGGTTCCTTTTGCCTACTCTGCTACACCGAGATACACCGCGTAGCTAAAACCGTCTAATGTCTGCGTTAAATGGTCTTTACATGTACTAACAGTGCTTCAGTAAAGATACAATGTCGTTGCAACTCTCACTTTTCTATCTTTTCCTAAGTACCATGTCTTAAATAAGGTCGCCTAAATGCAATAAAAAATATTTGGTGGGATTAAAACCTGTAATTAGTATGTAATTTTTATAACATTTGTTTATTCTATCTCATTTTATACCTTCTTACGTCGTATATTAGTAAAATCAATAGAAAAGCAACCACTACGAAGCAAATATTGAAAAGAAGTACCGGAGACGGATGTTGAAGACTCAATTAAGAACCGTTAAGTTAAATGTATTACCGTAACATCCTTACCGTCGCTAATTAAATCGCAAATCATGCTCGATCATTTAGAACTAATAGTATTTACGTGTATATATCCGTCACTTTCCGTTTTTCTAAGCGGTAGCAGAGTCGGCAGATCGCTGAGGGAACCTAATGCAACGTTTCCCACGCGACTCCTAATTTTTGAGTCATTGGGTACTAAGCGGCGTAGATCAACGCCGGGCTTTGTCTCGCTACCAGAGCGAATAAATGAAAATAATTGATTCCCTCGAATGTGAATCAAACACAACCCACAACCATTTCGTTTACAGCCAAATAGCCTCAAATGCTATCCAAGAAAAAAGTAATAAAAATAATATTAATAAACTTGCTTACAGTTCCTTCTATAATATCCACATAACAGTTAGCAGTTCTCTCAATTTACGATTCCGTTAAACTTTTATTGGCCTCGATCGTATACAAATTAGATTCAGTACAGTCGACCAATTGAAGTCTTCAGATGAAGACTAATTAGATCAAGAGTTGTTCTAATCACATTAACAGAGTATTTTAAATGTATTTAATTTGCTTCTTCTAATAACTTTGATATTTTATTTCAGCTTCACGCTGTATCCCTCAAATAGCGAGGGTAGGTTAGGTACCTAGTGTTAAGACACTCTCCCATACACGCAATTTTATACGATGTATATATGTTGA
This sequence comes from Heliconius hewitsoni, assembly GCA_018230445.1. Taxonomy (NCBI): domain Eukaryota; kingdom Metazoa; phylum Arthropoda; class Insecta; order Lepidoptera; family Nymphalidae; genus Heliconius; species Heliconius hewitsoni. The sequence continues at coordinate 17,873 of DWAN01000375.1, read as the reverse complement.
ACATCACAACTCAGTGACATTCGCCATTTGTCACCAAGAGCTGGGAAATAGAGAAACATATCCCGCACACAGCAGGGTACGGATGGGAGGGAACCTAGTGTTAACACACTTCGTTCCCCACTTTTGCGTGTTGAGTTGCAGAACTCAACGCTGCGCTTTGCCTCGACACCAGAGTGAAGAAATGAAAATATACATTTAAGTAAATATTTCATCTCCTCGAGTGGGGGTCGAACCCACAACCAGTCGGTTTTACAGTCACTTTGTGCCGCTGCGCCACGAATGGCCTGGTAATAATTTACCAAATTTATTGAATTTGATTTTCGTGATTATTTCACATTTTAATGAAACTATTTAAACGGATTAATCGCTTATATTTAGCATTGTACATTTTGGAAATCTTATTATTCTCACGGGCAGGATTTGAATCGTAAACCGTCGAGTTTACAGTCAGAAGCTCCCGCATTATGCCACAACATCTTCTATTTGTAATTTTCTCTAATAAAAAAAAGATTTAGTGTAAAACATAAGTTCGCAATCCGTAGCTGCCATTCGCAGTCGCTATTGAACGACTTACGGAAAAAGAGGATGATTGAAGGAGGATTTGTTTTATGTTATTATTTTATTATTATAGAGAAATTTTATCAATAATATTTATTTACTGACTGACCTATTAATTTTGAAGGTGACTTCTACAACACATTCCTTCGTATACAGCAGGTATTCAAAAACCAACGGAGCAACAGCAGTTTTTTAAACAGACAACGATTTCTTATTAAACAGCTAGGTTAAGATTAACTTAAACTCGATTTAATTCTACTTAGCTCTACATAGAGACCACTCTAGTTATGAAATTGAATACTATAGAAAACCTACCATGAAATTTATACAATAAGAACGCACAAGGGCACAAAGTGTGACTGGTTATGGGTTCGATTCCAACTCGATGAAATGATTTATTTACATTTGTTTTCATTTCGTCACTCTGGTGTCGAGGCAACGCGCGCGATACTCCACTACTCAGCACTTAATGCCTCCAGAAGTCGGCGGAAAATGGGGAACGGAGTGTCTTAACACTAGGTTCCCCTAGCCTCTGCTGATTTATTATTTTATTTTTTAACAACCGTGCCCAATCTTCTATTGACTACATGAGAACACTCATAGTGCGCATTGGTACTTGTTCGGTGGTCAGGGCTTCGCGTTGCATGACTAGCTTAACCAAAAATATCTCATGTTTTTAAATTAGGAAATCGGCATTTCCGAATTTATACATTGCACATTTAGTTGCGAAAATGCCAACTCCGCATATATTAAAAGAACAGATAAAATAATAAAAAATATTTTCATTCCTCATATTGAACCTAAAATCATTGCTTTAACAGTCAAAGATTTTCCACTCCGCCAGACAGGCGTTTACGACAAGTTTCTTTTATATTTATTATACCATATGATAACACAAGCTTCTCAATACATGTAATTAAACAGCTATATTATACCGATAAGGATTTTTTTACTGCAACCATCATTTATAGGAGAAAGGAGAGATTGTAGTTTATAAGGCATAAGGCGGAGTCGAGTTGAGAAACGGTAAAACTTTCACGTGAAATGTCATATAGTAATGTTTGTAATTACATAAAAATTATAGGTTTGCTTTAGTAGAGAAAGCCGTCGTGGTGCAATGTGTCTGAATGTAAATGCTATGGTTATGAGTTTGATTCCCAGTCGGGGGAATCATTAATATTAGTTATTATTTATTTACTTTATTGTACGAACTTAATAATAAATCAAATACACGAAAACCGAATATGGTGTATAGATGGATTATATTTAAATTATTTTCGTTTTTTCGCTGGTCACAAAGGGTGGCGTTGAGTTCCGCCACTCAACACGCAAAAATAAAAGCTTAATTCATACATTTTCATAGAAAAAGTTTCGGAGAAATGCTTTGCTTAGAAAGTAATGTACGAAAAAAATATTTTTAAAATACGGGAGCATTATAGGTAAAAATCTACAGTTAGATATTTTAAGATTATTTATTTTTTACGACGATGATCTTATAGATACAAGTTGAGGTTTTATAGGTAGAGGCCAGTCGTGGCATGGCGCAGAGGCACAGACGTGCGACTGTAAATATCATAGTTGTGGGTTAGATTCTCACTCGCTCTGGTAACGAGGCCAAACGCGGGGTTGAGTTCCGCCAATCAAAATGTATGTAATGTTTCTAGATTTCGGTCGAAAGTGGGGAACGAAATTTCTTAACACTATATTGCAAGGTTCCTTCTGCCCTCCTAGCAATGCGCGGGATGGAGTGTGTGTTGCATCAGTTGGATAGTACCCATGAGGGACACCAAGGACGGCGACAGGCTCCAATAGAAAATACCCTTAATATGTATCTAAATTTTCAACAGTATTTAAAATAAAGCTTTTAGTTCAAATTGAATCAAAGTATAGTAGCGAGAGCGTAGAAACTGTTTTGATGTTTTAGAACATACGACTAACATAATTATGCCTAATACTAACGTATTATTAAACAGAAAAGTTCATTTACATACCCTTAAGTTGATTTTATGAGTTAAACTTTGTAAGCTCTCACTTATGGAGGCTTTGGAGGACTTAAATATTGTTTTATGTTAATGTAATGATTTTATATTGTAAGTAGACGCTTACGTAGCACTGTTTATGAACAGATTTAACATATGATTATACGACACGACAGTATAGGTTCGACTCTGGTTGAGGAATTTTTTTTTTCACGTCGCAACACAAAACTTCAGGCCGTATCCAGTATATAACAGTGTAGGCAGAGGGAACTTAATATTAAGACACTCCGTTCCCTAATTCAACGATTCAATGAAAGAATTCAACGCTTTACCTTGACACCAGAGCCAAGAATTAGAGGCCCGAGTAGGGATTGAACCTACTATCACTAGCGTTTACAGTCACAAACTTGTGCCCCTGCGTCACGACTGGCCTCACTCACTCTTACAAGGCATTTAATAAATAATTTTCGATACAAAATTAAAGTCAAAACGTTATCGGAAATGATCCAATTGCATAAATAATTTCACCGCACAATCGATTTACGGTTAGTGGGTACCCTACATACCTATTCTGCTTTTACTTTCAAAATTTCACCCTTTGTTTTTCCATTTTGCAAACTTTCTGACCGATTTATAATTGAACAGAATTTTAAGTAAAGAAAAAATGGCATGAGACAAAGTTTAGTAGTATGCAGCGTATATCGAAGGAGAAGCTGAACCAGATAAAAAAGAAAATTTGAAGTGCTCCGCGAATTGGCAAAAACGTTGGTTACTTTGAAGGGGACAAAATAGATATTCATGAATAAATAAATATTTTTTGAAAAAAAAAAAATTGCGATACTTTCTGAACACACTACGTACACATTATGAACAATATATTTTAAATTATTGTCGTTGTTATATCCCAATATAGCTAGCACAAACTACTTCCACTTAACGAGACTTTAGATAAAAGTAAAGCGCAAAGAAGACATCTGATCATTTTCACATACAATACTGTTACATACATTTTTTTTATAAAATATAATCTCATTCATCCTAAAAATATGTTCATGTATACCACATACAGAATGGTAGACAGAGGAAACTTAGTTTTAAAACACTCCGTTGTCTACTTTCCGCGCAATCTGCGAGACTTTGACTGTTAAGTAACTGGACTCAACAGCGCGCTTTGTCGGGGTCGTTGCTGGTAGCAGAGCTACGAAAAGAAAATAAATCACTTGAGTTGGAGTCGAACCCACTACACATTTATAGCCAAGCTGTGTCAAGCCCCATACCTCAAATACATACATGTATTCTAGATAATTTATCTGTAGGCCAAATACATGTTAAACTAAACTCTCACTTTTGCCACATCCTGCAGGTATAGGTATTAGCGGAAAGCGAAATGACCAAACGTGAGAACATTTTTTGCCATTCATTGTTGATTTTGTCGGTGACTAAAGAAATCGGTGATACATCAACATTGATTCTGTTCTACTGACATATAAAATATTCGAAAGAAATAAATTATAATATATTTGTTTAAATTATGTCATTTTTTAAATGTTTTTGTTTTATTTATTTTGTTTCTGAGCTCTACACTTAATTTTGCATGTTGTAGGACAAGCAGAGGACCTGGTGTCGTGTTACTCCGTTCTCAATTTTTTAGCTTCACTTTGTATCCCGCACATAGAAGGGTAGACAAAGGGAACCTGGGAACCTAGTGTTAAGACATTGACGCAAATTGGGGAATGGAAGTGTCTTAATGGGAACGATTCTATAAAGACATTTCCGTTTCTCACTTTCCGCCGTATTCTAGTGGCGTTTCGTGTTTGAGTTCACACCTAGAGTGGTAGAGCTCAACGCCGCGATTTGTCTGGGCGAGATCCTCGAGTGGTAAGCCCACGACCTGTCACATTTAAAGTAGCACCTTTGAACACCTGCGCCGCGACTGGCCTCAAGTTTCTGTCTGAACTCATAATGCTGCATGATGAGTGACGATATTCAACGCCTCATTTGGCCTACAACCACGTATATGATAGTATAAGCGGGCGACGCCGTGAGGGTGCCGCCAGTATATAAATACAATATAATAACAATCCAAAACGTAATTTATATAATACAAACATTATATAAAAAGAACTTCAAAGTCTATCAACAACAGAGTAATAACCCTAAATAAATATTAGAGTCTTTACCAAATGATTGGTTCCAAAATATTCCCACACAATTTGCTTTCATCATTTAATAAGATCAATTACTGATATAATATTTAATATATTCTTTGATTGAGCAAAATTTAAAAAATATATATATTTCTTTTATAATTTTTATTTTCAGAACTGAGTGATTTGTCACTAGCTTGATTCTCTAGTCCCGATCCTCTTATAGTAGGAAAAAATAGAAATAATTTTATAACATCTATAAGATTAAGACTAATTAAATGTAGAGACCGTCACGGCACACTAGATCTGCGTCCGACTGTAGAGGCGATGCAGGAGTTTTCGTACTCACGCAGAGGATTTTTTTTTGTGTATTTTTTTTATCTACATGCCTTACCCCGCACATAACAGAACAGACAAAGGACACCTAGTGTTAAGACACTCTGTTTAAGATGCTTCCGTTCCTCACTTTCAGCCAAATTCTTGAAGCAATGCGTATTAAGTGGCAGAACTCAACGCCACGTTTTGAGTTAGGGGTGAGGATATGAAAATATTACATATTTCAGTCATCGCAACCGTTCCATCTACAGACGCACGCTTGTGCCCCTGCGCCAGGAGGGTCTCGAGAAATGAACGAGGAAGTAATTTAATATCTTAAATATTTCATAAGAACAAGTAAGACAAAAGTTAGGTTACTCAATTTCCAATATCACGATTTCAAGGGTATCGCGGAGAACATAGTGAATTCACATTAAGTTCTTCCTACTTGTCCTGCTATGCGGGATAAAGCGTGAAACAGAAAAAAAACTGACAGACAAACACTACACAAAACTACAAAACCCTATGACTCAGTCTCTTGTTAATTTCCACAGAATGGTTTTCATTCATCGGTCATGAATGGACGACCTTGTCGATAACCTTCTAGTATTATATTTGTTTTATTACCAGTATTTTTAGGAGTTTTTTATATGTAAATGTGTTGGCTGCCATTAGACGCTTGTGAAATAGGAAAGCAGAGATTAATCTTGGACATAAATAATTTTAATTAAAGCTGATTTTGTATTGTTATGTTAGATGATAGATGAGATCAGCCGTGGCACAGTAGCACTAGCGTGTGACTGTAAACGCGATTGGATGTGAGTTTGATTCTCATACGAGAAAAGGAAATATTTAATATTGAAAATATTAAATATTATACCTCGCTCTGGTCCCAAAACTAGCGCGAAAAATGGAGAACGTAAGCTTCTTATGGGGAAGTGAATTCTCAAGTTTGCTCGGTATACCCTGTTATGTGAGAGATACAGGAAAGAGCTAGAAAGGAATAAAAAGGAATACATACAAAACTCCTTCTTTACTGAGTAAATGAAAGACAACGTACACACAAGGACTTAGAAAATTGAAATAGGCCATGTAATTAAGTTAAGGAATGTAGGGGAGCACTAATAGGATTTCTCAAAATTCCTACTGTAACGGAATAAAATTAGTCTTAGAGTTCACGTAAACAAAAGTAAATGGGACTAGTTTACAATAAAATAATGTGAGGAGTCACTATAAGTATAATGACACCATGACAATATCTATGATTGTGGTTATAAAAAATTTTAAAATCACAACAAATTGGCATAAAAACGGTAAAATAAAAAAGAATATAAAAAAATACTTTTTAGTGTGTAAAATATTGTTTTTACGCTGTACCCGGTACTTAGTAGATTACGCGGAGGAGAGGTGGGATATATGGGAAAAATCTTATATGATAAAAATAAAAAAAAATAAAAAAATGACATTTATTATTTTCCTATATATACTTAAGGTAGGGTAAGGTCATCGTGGCGCAGTGGAACACGACTGTAAATGTGATAATTGTAGTTTCATCAACTTATTGTCAGCAAAAGTTGGTCGAAAAATAAAAAATGGATTGTCTTAACACTAGCTTCCTTCTGTTTCCTTCCTTCATTGTGCTTTTTTCTTTGTTTTTTTTTTATATAGACACTTACATAATAGAATTTAAAAACAAAATAAAATATACTAATCCAAGTACCATAAATCAAACAAACATCACTACCAACCACTAATACGTAGGTACAGCATAATGAGGGGTGTAACGTACAAACATACATACATAAAATCAACTCAATCTAAATTTACGACGGCTTTTTGATGTGCTTTCATCGCAACCGATAACCGCTTTATAGTACAATTTTTTTGCTTAAGAAAATTCAAACTAATATTACTGAAATAATGTATATTTTCCATTGACTAGATATGTTCGGACAGTGGCCCCCAATCGAGGCCATGTGTAAATTTGAGATTCATTTCATATACAAAATGTGTCTGATAAAACACCTGTCGTTAACAAACTGATTTATAACTAATTCGAAATAATATTTCAAATTCTTCGAACGCGGCGCTTAATTCCGCAGCTCGCAGTGTCTCAAAAATTAGACGAAAAGTTGCATATGGCTATTTTTCTATGTGAAACGAGTAAAGTTAACAAAAAAAACGAATGTCATTTTTAACTAGATAATGTTGTTAATTATATTAAAGCCTTACAGGCGTTTCGCGGGATAAGTCGGGCACGAGTGCGACTCGGGTGCGACTGACAACGCGGGAGGTTGTGGGTTCGATTCCCACTGGAGGAAATGAAATATTAAATATTTTCATTTCCTCACTTTTGTGCCTCCAGAATTCGGCGGAAAGTGGCAAATAGGAGTATCTGAACTGGAACTGAGTATATTAACACTAAGTTCTCAGTCTACCTCTGCCTACCCTTTGTACGGGCTATAGCGTGAAAACAAAAAATATTAAAAAGTATTTTTTAATTGAAGCTTCACTCCAATGGCCATATATAAAAGAACTAAGAGTTCCTTATGACCACAGGTACGATGGAGTAGTTTTAAACTATTGAAATTACGCAAGACAGTACTTCCTGAGATTAGAGCGTTCAACCAAACAGATTTCAGCACTATAATAATAGTATAGATAAATATAAACGAGAGACACTAAACGTGTAAAGAAAGCAATCACAGCAAGGCTGCGCCGGCCGCGAGGGAAATCTAACCCACGCCCGCCAATAAGTCTCCGATACAATTATGAGGAGCTGATATTAGATTGACTATTTGTTTCCATGACCTTACAAACTTTAGTCCCTATAATCTAGAAGTATACATGTCGAATATAGGTATAGATAGCTGTTATCAGTTTCACAGATAAAACAGCTGAACCCGAGGTGGATTCAGCCTTTACAGAGTATTGAGGGTAAAATCAACTAAAATAAAGCCAAGTCTTCGCTTTCTAGTTGAATCCATTTGGTACTTACCAGTAACTACTGGTTGTGTCGTCAGCCTATCAACCTCAATAAGTCATGAAGACCAAAAAGTATGATATCCATAAAGTGTCAACATGGGTGGATCCGCTAGGTTTCAGAAAGGTTGACAGGGAGAACTTAGTATCAGGATCTTAAGTTCACCTTGTGAACGCCGTGACGTGAAGTGGCGAAACTCAACGCCTTTGTCTATGAAAAATTAAACCTCGCAATCACTTCAAGTTTCTAATTCCCTTATTATCAAATTAAAATAGACAAGAAACAATGCAATCAGAAATAGAACAACTTTCTATAGAAATATTAAATTATAAAGTCAGGCTTCATTGATGCAAATTGAGAATATCCATACAAATGCAATCAATGTTGTGGCTTAACTATAATGCAGTTTTTGTTTAGCTTCATCGTATCCTCAATGAGGCAATTGTGGCCCAGGGGCGCAAGAATGTGACGCGACGGTTGTAGGTTCGATCTCACTCGGAATTAATTATTTATTAATGTTTTTTTTACTTCTTCTAGCACCTAAAAAAACCCGACGTTGACTTTCGCCAGTCAAAACGTAACGCTTCGAAAAATTCGGCGTAGAGAGGGAAACGGAGCGTCTCAACACTATGGCGATTATATATTTTTTATATCCCCCATATAAGAACCGTCTGGTGGTCTGTGGTCTGTCTACCTACCCTGCTATATGCGAAATACAGCGTGAAAATGCAATTATACTCCTCAAGCTGCAAGTAATCAAAACTTAGTTAATTCATGTTTAGTTAAGTTTCTTCAAACGGCGAGAGCTTTACACAGTTTAAATGTAACCCTGTGTTTGTCGTTTGTTGCGGAACAAGAATCAAACGGAATATATTCTTTGTACAAGTTAAAAACTCGATCTTATTATAAACTTGTTTAGTATAAACATATTTATGAAACTAACTGTAAGCACGACGGTTGTGGGTTCGATTTCCGCTAGAAAGAATGAATTACTTTTATTTTTCCGCTCCGGAGTAGCAAGATGGAGCGCGTAAATTTTCGCATCTAAACACGCAATGTCTAAAAATGAGGAACGTAATGTCTTAACACAAGGTTCTCTCTGCCTACCTTGTTATGTGAGGGATACAGCGTGAAGCTGTTGGCTGCTTATTTACGAAATATTGATTGGATATAAAGATTGGCTTGATTCTCACTCGAGGAAATGAAATATTGTATATTTTTATGTGCTCGCTGGTAACTCAACATGGAATTCCTCCAGAATTCAGGTGTAGATGAAGATCTTAGTAGAAACGGAGTGTCTGAACACTAGGTTCCCAGGTTCCCTCTGACTATCCTGCTATGTACGCGACACAGTGTAAAGTAAAAAAGAAGATATTAAAATATGGGCAGGAAACCAATAGTCATAAGATGATAAAAGTAGTTTTATATTCGAACATACATATATTCGCAAGGGAAATGTTAAAATACACAATGTTTGACGTCAATGCGAATACTGTATTCCGGTAAAGATATTATTTATAAATTGTATTAAACGAATAGTGAGAGGCCGTCGCGGCGTAGTGGGGCAGTGTCTACCCAGCTGTAAACGAGACGGTAGTGAGTTCGATCTCCAGTTGAGGAAATTTTTATTTTGAAATTTATTTGTATTACACGAATCGCGGCTTTGAATCACCATTCAACATGCATTATCTCAAAAATTGGAAAAATAGAGAACGGAGTGTCTTATCAATACGTTCTCTCTGCTTACTCTGGTTTGCGAGAAAAACTTAAAGTTGACGGGTAACCTGTTAGATACATCGATGGAAGAAAACGGAACCTTTATAGGATCACTTTATTGTTCATCTGTCTGTATGTCTGTGATTGACTCGTGGATGAGACTAAGAAATTTGAAATAAACTACGAAATTTGACCAAACGTGGGAACTGACAATACGATCAAAGGAGAAATATTACAAACTTATACTTGTACTTAATTTCATAGAAAATACTTGCACACGCTCTAAACTTTAAGTATGTTAACTTTTATAAGTCTTACGATACGGAACTCTCGGTGGACGACCGAATCGCACTTGACTGGTTTTTTTATCTATAGTACAAACTACATTTCTTCTTCTTCTTCGTGCCAACGCTTGGAAAATTCAGATCATATTTTGCCAGTATTTAACCACGTTGACTGCGGTGTCTGGTACACTACACTACAAAAGTACAAGGAATCTTCAGTCTATAGTGTAAGGCAACATAAGAACAACAACAATAAACAAAAACAACAGTTGTATTAACATATTTTTAGAAATCGGAAGCGGTTGTTGTTTTTAAGAAAAATACGATAGCAACACTTATCGTCTTTATGATTCTAAACTATTTGGAAAGAGATACTTGTAATTGCAGTAAGTGATATGTATCACCTAATAACAATACTTCACACTAGTTTCCTTCCAATAAGGGCCATTGCCTATAAGCAACTGCCCCCGATTGACACAATTCCTTCCTTCAATTTATATACACCTAAATCTACCATCTTTTACACGAGTTCACTAACAGTATATATACGGCAAACGTATAAAAATTTGAATGTAGCGGCACTCGAACCCGCGCCTTCTGGAAGCCTCTTCCTGGAAAGGCGCGAGTTCGAGTCCCGCTTAAAATTTTTATACCGCTTCTAAATAAGTATTTTTATTTTCTAAGTGTGGAATAATACTTAAAAAAAATGTTTAAAACTAAACTTTTGTTATTACACCGAAATAACTATAGAGTAACAAACAAATTTACTCGTCTTGAAAGACAACAAGATACGTACCCCGCGACTCAGTTGAAGCGTAAAGAATTCACAGTATATAAAATAGTACGGGTTCATTAAGCCTCTTACAAAATGTAGCGTCCTATATTGGGTGTCGTACAATGAACTGCCAAAGTTTACTCAGCTTATGCCAAAAGACTAATCAATTCGTCGAGCTTTTGTTCAGTTTGTTCACGAATACTGTAAAGTAGGTGGATTTGCTACAGTATTTTGACTTTTTGAAGAATATGACATTTTTAATTAATTGTATTAAGTATTTAATAGAAAATAATTTTAATGTATCTCCATATTAATTTATAAAATATAATCAAATGTTGCTTTTGTATTTTGCAAAGCAGTGAAGGAAAGATACTTGGGAACCAAAAGAAATATTTCCCTCGTTACTGAAGCGAGGAAATGAAAATATTAAATACTTCATTCTCCCGAGTGGGAATCGAAGCCACAACTTTTGCGTCTTTAGTCACGGGCTTGTGCCTCTACGCCACGACTGGCCACTTGTATTTAGTAAATAAATATTAAAAATTACTTTATTTTTTTTTGCGCACACCAGAGTTGGCAGAGGGAGCCTAGTGCTTTCTTATACAAAACAATTGGAAAATTGATTATTTATGTTTTAATTTTTTTAATTTGCCCAACCCATTAGTTTACGTGTCGCTTTTTCTTATCAGAACGGAAAAAATAGTAAAAAAAATGTTTAAAAATAGTTAAAATGTAATCATTCCTGAAAGACCTCTATCGAACCCACAATCATCATGCTTACAGCTCATCATTGAGCCACGAAAAGTATCGAAAATTGGGCAAGGTACCTTCTGACTGCCCCGCGTCACTGTACGGGACACAGCGAGAAACTAAACTTTTAGTAGGATTAAATACTAAAATATTTATCTAGACACGTTTCGGCCTATATAGCGAGGACAATGCGCTACAGACGGACGCCCGACCTGCCCCAGATCTCAAGTGGCCAGTCCTGTTTCATGTTACACTTTGATGCCTCGCTAACATATATAACATTTATTTATAATATTATTTTGTGCTAAATATGCCGGAACGCGATAGCTATTGCTGTCTTTGATATTATCGAGAATATGAAAAACAAATTTTAAACTATATCTCAAATTGCGCCACTCATCACGCTATGCCTTCGGAATTTGGCGAAAAGTAGGAAACGGAAAGTGTTTATTAGGAAACAAAGTGTCTCAACACTAGGTTTTCAGGTTCCCTTTACCTACTCGACTATGTTCACGGGGTACAGCGTGAAGCTAAATCAGTATCTCGTGTAATGTAATTTCCTTATATGGCAAGGCCAATGTGCGGCGTTGAGTCTCGTAAATTTTGAGACAAGAATGGAACTGCGTGTTTTTATATAAGCTTTCCCCATCTATCCTCCTATGTGCGGCTAAAACGTGACTTTAAACGAGAATTTCTATCTAAATATTAATAATATCCATAAATTTGTTTAAGTCGATTGTCCTAATAATTTTGAAGGTATTGTTAATATACAGAGAAATAACACTTTAATAGCAAAAGCATATACCTATCAACAAATATATATATTTTTTATTATAATGAAACTACTGTTTCGACATGACTACATAACAGCATAGGTGAACTGTGGGTTCGATTCCCACAAAATATAAGAGATGCACAAAAATAAACAAACAAAACACGCCTAGCACTCGCACACATATTATGAACAGTTAGCTTTGAGCCGAGTTTATCAGTTCTAATTTAAGATTCAAGGCAACTGTGGATTCCAAACAGTGTTTAACTCCTCCTGCTAATTGTATTAACACGTGCGAGTACATCACTAGTTAGCGTGTTAATGCATTGTATACATTTTCTACTTTACTATAAATGTATATACTAGCGCAAAAAAAATTTGGAGGCACTTTTTATATTTAGACTTATTTAGGAAAATCTCAGAAGCCGTCGTGGCGCAGCGGTACAGTGTCTTGCTATAAATGCAACGAGTGTTGGTTTGATTCTCGCTTGCGGAATGATTTATTGGCATTTCTTTGATCTGGTAATAAAACCAACAACCAAACACAACAAACTGGGGAAAAAACTTCATTATATTCTTATACATTATATATACGGGTGCAGCGTAAAACGAAAACTAATAATAAACAAAAAAAAAGAGACAGCAGACTCGACAATTAGATTGCATTCATAAAATTGTCTTTCTTCTGGCTTTTTTATTTTCTGGATACTCTGATTGATTCCGCACACAGCAGGGTAGGTAGAGGGAACCTAGTATTAAGATACTCCGTACCCCACATTCCGCTGAATTCTGGAGGCATTGCGTGTTGAGTAGCGGAACTCAATATGGAAAATATAAATACAAATAAATATTTCATTTCCTAGAGTCCTGACTCTCATCGAACCCACAACCAGTCGATTGTACAGTCGCACATTGGGCCCCTGCATCACGACTGGCCTCAACTAACTATTTATTTATTCAATGATACTTATTATTTAAGAGAAGATTGAAATTACAATCATCTTATGTATATTCAATTTTTTATACAATATATACAAGCACTAACTAACGGAAGACGAAGTGTTACAAATAAACTTGGCGTCGCGCCGACTTCGAGCGTCTTTTGAACTCTTTGAACTTTTCACTTGTAATCTGTAGATCATTTCATGGGAATAAATACTAATTGCATAGGTTTTAGAATTTAAATATGAATGAACTAATGAAATAATAAATAAAGTAAATAAACAAAATATTTATTTGTATTAAAAAATAGAGGAAACCAAAAAAAAATAAGTACAAAAAAGTTATGGTTTTTTATTTAATTTTTAACTTCATGCTTTGTACCTATCGGGAAAACCAGGGAGAAGGGAGCGCCAAACGTTTTAAGGTACATACCTACCAGGCTACATACCTCTTTGGCCTCATCTGCAGACATCAACCTCATCATATATGTCCTCCGGAGGATCCTCATGCTTTTTACATTACTTTTCTATAGTCTATCTATGCCACGGTTGCAACACTCTATCTATGCCACGGTTGCAACATTTCCTCTGCCACGAACATCTCCTAGTTAAAGAGTCACCACGAGTCGACGACTGGTGCACGTACCTCTGGTTGGTCTGATAAATGGTGATGAATGCGGCGTTGGGAACCGCCACTAAACATGCCATGTTCGGCTCGATGGGAAGTGGCAGAGCTACTAATGCACTTCTATTCCTATTAATATCATAAATGTGAAAATTTGTGAGAATCGATGAATGTTTGTTCCACTATCACTCGGGAATACAAGCTAAAATTTTTGTAAATATTTTGTATAATGAAGCTGTCGCGACGAAGCGCGACGGTTGTGAGTTTGATTTGCAATCAGGGAAATAAAATATTTATTATTATATATTCTCGCTATGGCAACTGCCATTCGACTCAGGAATCGAACCTGTACTCATCGAAATAATCAGTACCAACTAGCAGCGACATCGCCACCGCATTTCAAGTGAACATTTCAATTGAAACTAATCCGTTATATTACACAGTGTTCAAATATATGCAAAATGTAAACACGAACTATTATTGAACCCCGAAACTTTCTCATGATTAAATTCGAGAACATGAAACCTGGTTGGAAATGTTACAATTGAAAATAAGTTTTTTATTTAAAAATTATTATAAGTATAGATAAGTGAAAATAAGTTTTTTATTTAGCGGATTTTCAAAAAGCCGAATAGTATAATATTATTATTACTGTTTAATATTATTGTGATTGATTGTTGGAGTAATATTAAATTATTATTTAATTATTTTTTTAACTGTAGGTGTATATGTGTATTTAAAAAATTACGTAGCGTTGGGACTTGTCTTTGAGCTCGTCACCAATTACGCCATACGTCCTTTTTGAATTACCTCGAAATTCATATAGTCAAAATCTCTGTAAGCAGATTTATAAAAAATCCATTACCCAAAATCCTAGGAATCTTATCCTAAAAATAATCAAACGCAAAGAGAGAGCGCTATTTATTAAATATATAAAGAATTAAATCAGCTTCACGCTGTAACCCGCACACAGCAGAGTAGGCAGAGGAAACCTAGTGAAGAATTTTGGAGGAATTACTTGTTCAGAGGCGGCCTCAACTCAACGCCGCTCTTTGCCCCTACACCAGAGCGAAGAAATAAAAATATAAATTTAAATAAACATTTCAAATATTTATTTAAATTTATATTTATTTATATTTGACATGTGAGTAAATATTTTTTAAATATGTTAGGGTATAATTACACGTATAAAAAAATTGAACGACGTGGGACTCGAAGCCACACGCACAACACAAAAAAGAACTAGGTAGATAAAGTTTTTATAGTTTGTTGGCACACATGGTGTTCACGAAATTCTACTCGTCTGTGAACTATTTATCGTCTGAAAAGTTATCTCATTTGGGTTGATTGTACACAGGATATTGAAATAATAGGTATTATACCTCATTTTACAAATAAGGCTTCGATCAAATTATTGTTACTATATATGGACTTGAATAATCCATGAAGACATCGTGGCGTAGTGGGTCAGCGGTGTCATTATGTACGCGTCTATGTGCAGTTCGACTAGGTACTATATTTTTCTTTGGGATGAGACAATGCGCAGCGTTGAGTCACACGGTGTCTCGATTTCGGGAGTACAGTGGAAAACAAATTTTCTTGACATAACATATTGATTGATTTACGCTGTATCATTGTTCTATCATCCTCACGCTGTAACCAACTAATAGCAAGGTAGACAGAAGGAACTTGGGAACCTACCCTTCCTAACCTACCTTAGTGTAGAGACACTCCCTTCCCATTAAGATATTTTCGTTCACCACTTTCTGCCGGATTCCGGAGGCATTATGCGTTATATATAAATAACTAAGAGTTGTGTATGACACATATAGGCTCTGGCTCTAGATTATTCAAGAGGAAAAATAAAACTAGTAGTTTCTGATATAAGCGCGATCAACCAAACCAACTCTTCAGCTTCACAATATTATTAGCTATATAAATAATATAATATTTGGAGTTACCTACTTAGCCTTAGAATAAAACAAAATTTACTTTCAAAACCGTGTAATCCATAAAGTCTTCATTTATATTATAACATTAGTTAAATTCAAAACATATAGCTCAAGGTGGTGATCCATCACAATAACTGTCACTTACCTAAGTATAAATGTATCTATTCATCGTTATAATCATTATAATACTATTAACTTGAGATTTGGTTTTAAGTTATTAAGTTATTATGTCAGCCAGATGTTAATATATAATATACAGTATACAGTAATATACAGTAGTCTTTGTATACGGCGGAGAATGGGAAACGGATTGTCTTAACACTAGGTTTAGGTTCCCTCTGCCTACCCTAGTGCGTCGCGGGATACAGGGTGTAGCTGTCTATTACATATATTGTGATTTCCAACTCCTTAAGGTTGCATGGAAGAAATCGTTATTTTAGCAATAAGGCTTATTGTACATTTTGTTAGCTTTACCTTAGCTAAACCCTGAAAGTGTTAAGACACTCCGTTCTCATTAAGATACAACGTACGACAGTAAGTAATAATATTTTTATTAGTAATTAAATAAATACTTATTTAGAAACTTCACACACTTCCTAAGTGTGGATTAACACTTTAAAAATGTTTAAAAATAGTAATTAAATATTTTTATTTCCTCGCTCTGGTAATGAGGCAAATTCGGCGGAAAGGGAACGGACGCATCTTAATGAGAAAGGAATTTCTTAACATTAGGTTTCAAGGTTTCCCTATATGCGTGAAACAGCTTGAATCTATAATAATAATAAAATACTTACAATATAATATAAGCTTTTAAGGAAGAACCAATCAAAATGTTTAATGAAAAAAAACATATTCACAAGTAACTGAGGTTGTCGAACTCAAATATATTTTCATATAATTTTTAAACACAGATCTTATCACACGAGGATATGGTGAGAGATAAAATTACACTTACTTGCATTAATATTCAATAACGGGTCATAATATAACGGTTGCTATATGGTGAAACTGGATGTGATCTTCGAGAACACACCATATCATATCGACGATACTGGAGGAAGGCCACGTAAACATCACGAGAACTAACCGAAGGCCATATAGGAAGATGATGATGGCAGTGGACGAGGCGCAAGAGGTATGCAAGGACTATGACGTTTGGAGCTCCAGTCTCTCTGGGAATCCCCCTGGATTGAAGCGTGAAGTTAAAAAGATATATTAATGCCTTTATAATAACAACTTCTTATCACTTACATTCATTAACAAGAGAACGTATAAGTCCCTCGAAATCTATGTAAGTATATCAAAATGTTAAGAAACATTGAATGATTTTGATAAAAATAAGACTGTTACGTTTCGACCAGTTTGTGGACACACAGGCAATTTATAAATACTTTGATACACACACAACAGTGTTTTGTCAACAACACTAAATGAAAGGTACTCTCGAAAAAAAAAAGTTATATTTAGAAAAGACTGCCTGGTCAAAAAATTATAGTTAATAGGTACCACGAAAAATACTGTTAAAGATATGGTTTTGATTTTCAAGAGGTCGGTGATTTTATTTTCGATCGATCTTACAGTTATCCTTTGAAATAGCGGATCTTAATAATAATTTTGAGTAAAAAGAAGCCCTTGAGAGGTTATGGTTAATTGATAATTAATTGATAATAATACTTACATCCATGATTCTTAATCCTTAATCCGTGATCCATGATCCGTGAGCGATTTACGACTATTGATGATGGATCATCGATTATTAATTTCATATCTATCTATATATCCACATAGATTTCGGCGATGGTGACTCCTTGTATGTGTCACTTTATTTTACTTTATTTTGGTGGGCTCTTATGGGACTCGCTAAGCTGAATTTGGTTTTGAAAATCCGCTTACAGGACGCATAGTACAGTTGGCCAGCATCGTTATATATATAGGTGTAGGATGGTTTGAGTTGAGTCTTCCGTAATTGGCGTTTGGCATCGTGATCTTCTTTTTTTTTATGGAAAAGACACGACACACGAGCGTTCGGGTCACCTGATGGTAAGTGATTACCGCCGCCCACGGCCCCGTACAACA
>DWAN01000374.1:0-24893 GCA_018230445.1 Heliconius hewitsoni | reverse complement strand
CTCTGCCTACCCTGCAGTGTGCGGGATACAGCGTGAAGCTGATTTTATTTATTTTTGTGCAAAACTGAACCAATTGTAATTATTGTGATTCTATTTCAGAAATAAATTTAATAACTTAATTGATTTTTTCAAGCAACAATAATATTCGAATTTTTAAAATACTGTTTTATTTTTGTATTATGTAGGTGGGTTTTTTGAACTTTAATTGCAAGTATGTATTTAAAACATGAACGTTTCCCTGTTCTGGTTGGATATATTGTGGAGGTGTAGTTATTGATCAATATATTTATATTACTATATATTACGGTGTATTCCGGTAGCGAGATATCACGACCCTGCTGGTAGGCGTGCGAGGAATCTAGTGTCAAAACACTCCGTTCCAAACGCACCGCTGGGTTTTCAAGATATTATGAGTTGAATAGCGAAACTGTAGGTATTGGAGATATTATGTCTAGTGGCTGAATGTGGATATCTTTTTTGCGTTCTTGTTACCGTATCTTATAACCCAATCTGGCAACTTGTAAACTTTAGAAGTAATGTTAAAAATGAGTATCGAAATTAAAAATTCCATAACTCCAAGCGTTCGGGGAGTTCCAGAAAAATGTTCAAAGCCACCTAATTGGATACAGACTACAGACCACTACAAAGGGGATGTTTGAGATAAAAATGAAAATTAAATCTTCCAAGCGGATGAACAGAGTAATGTTTGTGACGGTACCGGAGGCCACCAGCCCCTTCCCCCCAGGCCCTCCGGGGGTGCCGCAAATCGACTATCAAAATGCCGGCCGGGAAAAAAGTTGTTTCCACACTGTGGCTGTGTGACCGTTGCGTTGGATGCTCTGCCCTTTTTGTCGGTTTTTTTTAATTATTCGCGTCTGCGGTCAGTGGTTATGAGTTTCCATAAAGTTTTTTTGCGATGCG
The DNA here is from genome assembly GCA_018230445.1 of Heliconius hewitsoni. NCBI lineage: Eukaryota > Metazoa > Arthropoda > Insecta > Lepidoptera > Nymphalidae > Heliconius > Heliconius hewitsoni. The sequence continues at coordinate 23,972 of DWAN01000374.1, read as the reverse complement.
TTCTGTTCTGTACGTGTACATAAAATTGTGGAGGTCTGTTATTAAAATGTCACGTTTAAATAAAAAAAGACGATGTAGTTATATAACTGTTGAAATTGATCGTAGTAACAATATCTTAAATTAGATAATTAAATACTAACAAAAGTATGGTATAAAATTCAAAAATTAAAGGAGACCTCCAGAAAATTTAATCCATATACATTAAATTCTTATTATGAATACAACTGTACATAAGATAAATACATTTGTACTAGCTTAATGCAGTACATTGATTAATGTTTGTAGCTGTACAACTGAGCTATTAACGCTATTAACGTATTAAACGTTTTAAACAGAATAAGGAAATATTACTAAATATATTTCTTCTGTTAAAGACAACAAGGGTAAAAGTTTTAATAAAATTTCAATGTAGCGTTGTTACTCGTCCACGGTACTCAGCGGTCAGGCCGATCCAAAATGATTTTCATTTGAATTTTTCATACTTATATATTAGTCGAGGCCGTCGCGTCGTGGTGTACTGGTACATCGTATTCAAAATACAGGGCTGTAAACCTGGTTGTGGATTCGATTCCCACCTGGGGAATGTAAATCATTTAATTTATTGCATATTTTTATTTTCTCGCTCTAGTTACAAGAAAAAGCGCAGCGTTAAGTTCTACTTATTACGCAACGCCTCAAAAATTCAGCGAAACGTAGACTACAATTCACTTACCTTTTTTTAACACCGGTAACTCCGTGCCATTACACCCTATAGCTTGCGGTCCAGGACTTAAGCTGTGTAGCTGGTATGGAGGTGTTCTCGTATCTATTTGTGAAGGCCAGGGCGTCCTCGGCCATGTGGGTGCTGAACTTGGAGTACCAAGTAACCTTAGCCTTTCGTAAACAGGAGCGGTACAGTCAGTTTGCTGATTGTTGGACTTCTCCTTTTGTGCAGCTAAATTACGGAGTACTCGGTTTATTGATGAAACCTGTTGAGCAAATTAGATGTATTGGCGTATTATTGCAAAGTTTTTATATTCATTAACTGATAGAATAACCGTTGTGTATAATATTATCGACAAATTGGCTTATAGTCATAATCAGGATCAAAACATTTTGCAAAGTGACTTGCAAAGATTAATATCTACATTTTTTTTACTTCATAATTTTTTCTAAGGACACTATTCAATATCTCTTACAGAACAGAACATTTTTTCCGCCACTCAACACACAATGCCTTCAGAATTTATTGGAAAGTGGGGAACAAAAGTGTTTTAGTGGGAACGGAATAACTTAACACTACGTTCCTAGGTTCCCTCTGGAACGGAATAACTTAACACTACGTTCCTAGGTTCCCTCTGCAATGTGTGGTATACGGTACGAAACTAAAAGAAACTTAAACGTATTTATTACTTTACTTTCTTAAAAGTGTAAATGAAATGTGTCAATCAGTGTAGGCAAAAACCCACGTACAAACTTTGAATGAGTCTATTTAAAATATCTCTGCGCCTATCTGCTATACATATTTCAAAAAGTGTTTTTACTATAAATATAGTATTATCATTAAATTATTTCGCTTATCATCCTCTAAAATTTAATTCGAAATACGTTCAGAAAAATTTCACACGATTTTTATCGAGTGAAGGTTTATATATTTAAAAATAAAAATGGTATGCAATATCGATGTTCGATAAAGAGTGCTCGAAGTCGGTGACGATATGCGACCAGAGAGGCGTGCAACGAATTGATAACTACGCTTTAAAGATCATCAATCTTTGAATGTATCAAAGCTTATAATTTATAAACATTTTTATATATTTATTTATTGAAAAAAATATGTTAACCATGCCATAGTCTTAGGTTATGATGTTTAAATATTGTCATATATATTGTATCTTCTTAATTTCAGGCTTTACAATTTTCATCTTTGCCTTAACGATTTTATAAATTGGTAGTAGAATTCAAAAATAAGTAATATACATAAATGTTACTGTGAATTGAAGAATGAAAGAAAAAAAAAGACATTAAATATTGAATAATTTTTATTTTATTTTTTTATATAAAAAGAAAGATATAAAAGAAAAAACAAAATATTTTTTATATCCTAAGGACAACGGACAAAAATTATAAACGTTCGTACCTATTATATGACATTATTTTAATGACTACATTATCAAAACATTCGCTAAAGTACTCTGTTATAAAAAAAACATATAGAAAACACATCAAAATTGTGTTATAGATGCTGTATAAGCTATCATTTATATCATATACATTATTATTACAATTACAAAACATTCTAATCGAACTTTAAATCAAAATGTAATCCAATATATTAATTACAAGAATTTAGGATTGAGTGTTAACCGATAAGGCCACCCAGCGTCGAGGAAAACCAAAAATGTCTACCTACCAACTGTCAAACGGACGTTGCGCGTAACTTAGATACGGGCAGGAAGGCGAAGTAAGACGATAGATTGGAACCCGATATCCGTCGGTGTGGTCCCAGCTACGCGCTGACTGGCAGATGGCGTGAAGCCCGATGGACCGCGAAAGCGCGGCACGCTCGGACGTTATTTATCATTTTTTCTATGATATTCTAAGACGATGACAGTATTATTGTTTCTTTTTTAATTATTATGCTAGTTAGGTTTGGTGTCTTAGTTTTAATGTACTGTTATCGTATCGGTTATATCTTAACGCTTAAGCAATTTGGATATAACATTTGTATTTTAGATTTTAAATAAGATGATTTTTTTGGCTGTTTAGACTTAATCTTTATAATTTTAGTAAAAGTTAATTGAAAAAAATCTAAATTATGAGTAGGATTTTTTAATGTATGAAATAAAAACTTTCATCGGAGTTGTAATATAAATAAATCAGAAAGCATCCGGCAAAACTAATAAACGATAAAATTGTTCAAAAAGAAAATTATAACGAGCTAATTAAAACTCTTCGATCTAAGTTTTATTCAGCTAGAAAAATGATACCTTGGAAGGGTTGCGATGTTGCCAGTTTGAAAATAAAATGAAATGGAAATTTTTAACAAGCTACTGTGCGGCACTAGAGTTAACAGTCAATGGTTCGCGATAATTAAATGTTTTGCAATTATTATCTTTTACTCTTCTCAATCTATAATGACATTTGATTAATTGTACAACTCAAATGATAAGTAAAGTTGGAATAAAGATTGTTAATTAACATCAATATTTTGCACAATCGCTTTGACCATTTGTAAATTAATTGTAATATATCGTTCTCTATGTATCTTATGGACACAAAAATATTTAATTTTAAATTTTAAAAAATATAATAAAATCATTTTGTTATATTCCAGAATATCTAAGGTGTGTATGCAAATCATACCCAAATTAGTACAATTTGACTTCACCAATACTTCACCAAGTAAATAATCAAAACAATACGCTATATTAAAATATGTAAAAACAAGATCGTATTGGCAATGCAAAATAATGAATTATTGTTTTGTAAACAAGGCTTTCACCACATAGATAGCAAGCCAGCCGTGCAGTGTGACCATGTGTAAAAAACGTGTGTGTTGAAAAAAGTCCACACAGAACTGTAAACGGTCCTAATTCGATTTATACGCCCATTGACTCGTTTCCCTGATTGTACTCGCTTAATTCACCAATTACTAAATAACCCTTTAATTTATTTATATGTAAACGTGGTTTCGTTTTAACAATCGTTTCTTACGTGGTTGCACTCGAACAGAATGCGGCTTCGCTACGGCTTAAGTTTAATTCGACATTTAAAATCAGAAGCTGTTTTTGTATAATCTGTAGGTTAACAATGAGTTATAAAAGCCTCTCTTTGAATCACAGAAAATAGTACCTTTAGGATTTTTTGCAAAAAATATTCTTTGTATTATTAATTCTAAACTCTAATTCTAACGTACACATGCTATAAAATTAAGAAGGAGGAAAATTAGGTATATACATTGTCTTTTATGTGAAGATTTATTTACTTAAATAATCTACTAAACAATTTTTAGTTACTACCAGCAATTATAAGTATACTAGTTTAAAGATACTCCTTAATTTAGTCTAAAACGCTTCCAGATTAATACATTATAGAGGCGAAATTTAATTAATGTAGGAGACGAATCCATACAACATCCATGAGAAAGCGCCTAATAAACGGTTGAATATCATTTCACTCAAGCAACTCTGAATACTATTGTATTGCCCCAAACACCTTAGACGTCGATATATTATAATAACGCACCCCGCGGCCCCACTATTGACAAACTGCCTATAACTCTCGATACAACAATACTTTTATAAGCTTGTATTGACCCATTTATTTAATTGTATTGAACAATTAAATTTAAATTTTATATCGTGGGAATAACACGAATTAAGTTTGACTCGCGCTGTCTTAAGATTGGGCGGGAAAATTATTTCTTTTTTTTTTTAGGAGGCGTTGTGACATGGGGCGGTGTGCGGTGACTATTATTCCAATTATTAAGATTTTTTTTCTGTATTGTAGTTTTATTTTGTCTATGGGAAATAATTTATGGTGTAATAAATGAAATTTAATTTTGTAAGAAATAAATAATATTATTAATGCATGACACGTTTTATATTACAATTGACTGTGACGCCCCTAATTTTTTTCTTAAGAAATTAAATTTTAAGATGTACCTTATGGTATGGAGTAAAATAAAATATTTTTTTAAAATTATAAATTAATCAATTGGGATTTAATCACATAATCATTATATGTCACTTTGATTGGATTTTTGTCGTAATACATAATTAGAATTTTTTATTTATAATTTTATATATATGTGTTGATATAACAAGAAATCATAAAAAACTTCAAATATTCATTTTAATTATTCTAACAAAAAATGATCATAAGTACCATTCAATATATCCTTTGTTTCCAGCTAAATTAAAAAAAACTAACAACAACTAAAGAAAAACATACGGCGCTTCAATTTCGCGATTGAATTGAAAGTTCTAAATAAAAAAAAAACAAAACAAAAGCGTAATCAATGAAATGCAAAGAGCGAGGAGAGGTGAGCAGTTGTTCGCTTACGATGCAAAGGTTGAAAACATCTGAAGAGAGTAAAAGTCACCCAAAATATTGACTCGCAAAGTGCCGACTTGGCGCACAATACGCAGCAGGTAGTCTATTGTTGGTGCCCCTGCTGTCAGCGATGGCGGTAATGCACTGCATTTTTATTTTACTCGTATCATAATACTGTATGAAGTAAGCCAGCATTGTATATAGTACAGAAACGTTAGTGATTTAATAGATTTTATATATAGCCGGAGATTTTTTATAGGGGTTTTCTGCAGCGTATGAGAAAAAATTGTGTCTACTATTTGAAGGAATATTATAAATATGATATTTTATATTTTCTATAATACTTATTTTAGCATATAGTAGAGTAGGTAGAGGGAACTTAGTGTTAAGAGTTATGACACTCCGTTCTTTCTCCACTTTCTGCTGAATTTTCGGCACATTGTATGGTGAGTGGCGGGCCTCAATTCCATCAGCCTTGTTACCAGAGCAAAGAAATGAAAATATTAATTATTTTGTTGCCCCGACTGAGAATTAAAGTCATATGCTTGTACCATTGAGCCACGAGAGTTGTTTATGATGTTTTTTTAGAAGATAAGAATCTGTAATATATTTCTACTTCATTTATCTCTATATTTCCTTGATATGATATTATGAATTCCTTGATATGCACGTGTACGTGTCTAAACGTATAAAAAATTTAAAGTAATTTTATAATAATAACAAGCAGTTTTTTTTTATTTAATATATATATATATATATATATATATATATATATATATAAACCAGCTATTAAAATCTACGAGCAATGGTGATAATATAGTAAGTAGCCGATAAAATACTGCATAGAATTAAATCGAAATACTACGAATAAATTAAAACGTTAATTACTACTTAACTATAAAAAATCGATTCGATCAATACGGTCCCTCTATTTACGTTACAAAACGTTCTTTACAAGATGGGTAGAAAAAAAAGCTCTAAGCTTATTGAAAAGTATTCGCGCCCCACGTTCACGGCGTCTGAGCAAATATAAGATAATTTTCGCGCTCCACCTCACCCGGTATTTAGGGGCACCTTTCATACTTTTTACTGTACCGTTTGACGGTAGGTGCACGTTATATAATTTATTTCCATATTCAAGACGCGGCGTGCTTGAAATTTATTATACAAATTATTATTTATCTTAATTTTGTTTTACATATTAAGATATTTCCGTTTTCTTGAAGGCAATAGAACGTAGCAGTTTATTGTGACTCAATGCAGTTAATTTCATTTTTTATCAAACCAACGAAAAAGAAAAATATTAGTGAATGGGCATCGAAATTTGTTATTTTAAATAATAATGCCTAGAAATAAATTTCATATTAATAAGATTGAAGAAGAATTAATTTGGATTTGATTGGCATTTAATGACTTAAAGACAATGATTAAAAATTGAGCAAAATATTAAAAAAGTTAATTTAAAAAGTCACCTATATTATTGCCGCATAGTTTTATACAAATGTATGTTAGATGGTTAATAATGTATTTCATAAAGGCGAAAACTGGACCATAAAATTCCGTGTAATGATTCTTAATATCTTTTATAATAAAGTCACTACTAAACTGTCAAGCGCGAGCAAGTAAAGCACGCGCTGCGTCAAAACGACATTTTTTTTTGTTAAACAAAAGTAACGAATATTTTAACGAACACAAAACGGGTCCAAAATATTATATCATTGCGAATCATTCGAGCGTTCATCCCCAAAACGTAATGTATGTATTATTATATAAAGTATTATTATTAATAGTTGTGTTATTATTGTCATTAAAATAAAATCATTTATAGACGCCGGTTCGCGAAGTAAACACAATCGACTTTTGCCATTCGGGTGGTTCTCAAAGACGAAGGCATTTAATTGTTTTGACCCTTCAAAGTACACTTCATTATAGAATTTTTGAAAATAATAAATCGTTTACGTAAATAAATGTGAGCTTGTGTTCGATTTTCTATTATTATGTTCAAGATAAAACTATAAAAATATATTTTTCTTCTTTACATTTGACGGTATACGAATTTTAATTTTGTCTAAGTTTAAAAATGTTTGCAAATTGATGAATTGGTGAGACAGAACACCAAGAATATTATTTTATCATTTTGGTAAACAATAGAACTCATTCTTCACAGATATTTTTTATTTTAATAAAATTATATCCTACCATATCATAAAATTGTAAAAAAATAATTAAAAACAATAATTATATTCTACTTTACGCTGTAAATTAAATTTTGAATGTAAATTTCATTTGTGCATTACTTTTTACCTTTTAACTATTGTTCAACCATAAAATGTTTCACATTACATTGATTCATGGCAAGTCCATTATTTCTTTACCGTGAATGTATTTTTTTCCTAAGCCCTCAGAAATTTCAAGAATTTCTTTACTCAGTTGAGGCCAGTCATCGCGCAGGGGCACAAAGTGTGATTGTAAAATCGAATGGTTGTGAGTTTGAACCGCGAGAAAATGAAATATATACTTACATTTATATTTAATTTTTTCGCTCTGGTGTCGAGGCAAAGCGCGGCGTTGAGTTCTGCCTCCCATCACGCAATACCTCCAGAACTCGGCGGAGAGTGTGTACTACGGTGTGTCTTAATACTAAATTCCCTTTGCCTACCCTGCTGTGTGCGGGATATAGCGCGAAGCTGATTTATTTTTTGATTCATACTCACTGGTCGCCATATATAAAGTATGAATTAAGCGACTAAAATAGCTTGCAAAGTTAATTCTGCCCACATTCGCTTCAATGTCAGCCATCAATACTAATTACCATCAAACCAAGTTAACCACGCTCGACGACATCGGTATCCGGAACAATTATTTAGTCACGCATCCTCTCAAAGACCCTTATCCCTGTCCTTATCCGTGTCATAAAATAATATAAAACAAATCAATAATCAATTTGCCGCCAGCCCGTCCGTGTATTTTGTTCAGGATTTTATTATTCTGACAAAACTCCGCGCGTCGAGCGGAAAATCGAGAGGAAATACGAGTAAGGAATAAAACAGGTATTTTTTTATTTGTGAATTATTGGTAGTTCAATTTGTATGGGATTTATTTATTAACTGGTTTATTGGAATATAATGTGAGCGTGTTGGTTTGAAGTATCAAATACAATATTATTACTTAGGCTAATATTATAGAGGCACATATCTATTTATAATAATTGCTATTGTATTATATACAGATAGAATTAATAATATTCTTTAATTAATACTTCAAAATGACCCTACATATAACTTCTAGAAAACCACACAACACTTACCGATAATCTCCTATAATTACGGACAACTGACACTCCATAATCACCGAATTAAATCTCGCGAAAAAATCCTCATAAATATTCAGCAGTTATAGTATAGTGTTATTACATTTAATACCCCTCTTGAACAACAAAAACCCCACGAGGACATCGATTAAGCACAATGGTGGTGCATCGCCGCCGCATAAAATTATAATAAATATAGACAGAACGGCAACATCGTCCTACGAGCGGTAGATGGTAACATTGGTCATCCCTTGTATTCTATAGGGTTGTTATTAATATAAATTATTCAAATTATTACAGGGCTTAAAACAATTTTTTCTTTTATTTTTGGTGTTATTTCTACTTGTGTTCCTAATTTTGAAATTAAGCATTTATTATTTTTTTAAATATGTTTATTTATATAAATTACTTTGGAGTTCTTGTTAGTATTTCCTGTAATATAATTCAGTACGTTCAAAAAAAATTATACATTAAAATTGATAACCCTACTTAGTACACGTAAATTTACAAGGTGACAATACACTGACATGTCATTTGGACAGGGGGCACTCGGTTTGGGGTACTGCGGTAATACGTCATAACTCATGTTAAAACGAGGGTACGCTGATGAGTGTGAAGCTGTGAACTTCGATTTGGAAAGAATAGAAAGCCATTGTCGATATGTCCGATACCCTTAGGGTGCAGTGTCATCTGTGAAATTATTGTAAAATGACTTCAATTTAACAAAATTGTTGAGGCCCCGTCACGCGAACTTGTAAATTATGTAGAGTTGCCGTTATTTAGTTGTGTTACGTTTTAAAATGTTAGTTTCGGTTTTTTGCACAATTTTTATAAACTAATGTATTTGTATACATAAATATATTTCAACATTGTCTAGAGTATTTCGTAGCGCTCAGCTACGGCGTAGCATTTATTGCTTACTTAGATCTCGACTGTTTCGATAATTCAATATTTCGCCAATAGTTTCATATAAAGGTAGCAACAATTAAAGGAAATTGTTTATTATTATATCTTCAAATAAATAAATAAAAGCTGCATGTACACAGACTCATGCAACTTAATAAGTTATATATCATCATTCATCAGAGTTTACTTTGATATAATTTACTATTACAATATACAGTATTTGATAAGCCGATAATCATATCTAAATAACCGTACGTATATCGATTTAATCTGTTATTGGAGTTAAACAAACGTAATGCGTATTGAATGGAATCCATGGAACGCTAATACCAGATTGGCTAATGAATGGCTTAGCTTTGAGCTAGTATTAGTCACACACAGCCAATATCGCTTTGGTACATATCTACAAAAGGCTTAACAGTTTTCGGAATTAATTTGGCTCGTTTGGTTTTTGATTGCGTTCTCTATGGAAATTGTTGTTTGTGAACCGAATACGTCTACACGGATGTACTCGTGTATGTTGGCAGTAACAATTTTTATTTTTATTTTGTTTTACAACTGTATGCCGCGTGAAGCAGGGTAGATAGAAAGATCTTAGTGTTAAGACACTCCTTTTTCCACACACCGACCGATCTTCATTACTTGTTACAAGAGTGGGAAAATAAAAAATAATTGATTTCCCGCAGTGGTAACAAAATCTGCACAAATGTGTTTATAGTCAAATATTGTGGCGCTGTGCGACAGTGTCATTTAACAGAATGTATGTATAATATTATAATTTTTAATGTAATAAAAAACACCACTATAATAGTAGATTTAAGTCAGAGTTTGATTCAAGTACATGCATGCGCACTGCATTTTAGCCACAAGTTGGTTTATATTTAAACCATATATGATATGGCGTCAGTTTCATACCGCTATGTAAATTTTTAATTTTAATAGTATTTATAAGAAGATTTATGTAAATTTTTCTGATGATTATCTTATTTTAAAGCAATAGATAAAATAATCAATGATTTCTTATTGTTTAAGAGGTAATCGGTAAAGCATTATTTAGGAAAACAAAAACAATAACTGATCATAAATAATCTCATAAAAAAATTAACAAAATACAAGCTTTCAATATAATTTTATATACATACTAACATATTAATTTCACCATAAAATATTGCCATATTTTGTAATTTGTGAGATTAAAACGAGACGCGCGTAAAACTCGCAGCATATGTTGATTTGAACGTTGCGCCGCGCCGGGGGACGCACCCTACCAGCTAAATAGGATTTTATTTAAAAAACAAATATAAACTAAGATCGATAATCATATAAACGCTTATTTGAGAGTGTAGTTTATTGTAACTCTTGCTTGATTAGAATAGACGTGCCGTGTTATATATTTTAGTAAGTAAAAATCTTCAGCCGTGTATAGGACTATAGGTAACGTAAAGTAAGGTTTTAGCAAAAAGCCATGGTTTCAATTTTCATTTAAATTATTTTATCATGGTAGCAAATCGTATCTTTAATTTATATAACTATAATTCATATGGCCATGAATATATTTACCATTAATATAATTAATCCCTTTGCTAATAAATAGAACTTCAATCAAGGATATCCATGTATTGAAATAATAGCTTAGCTAAGATATGTTGTACTTTACAGAAAGAACAATAAAGAAATTGATAAATAAAATATGATTAAATATTACATTCGAATGAAATGTGTAAAAATAATAAAAAATAATAAAATATTTCGAATGTGATCTATTGTGAGGAGCCTCTCGTTTAATACCAGGTAAATTATATTTAGTAGACGATACTTTTCTCTTTTATTGGTACTTGTAAATTTTTAATAACCAATGCATAGAAATATAAATCTATATTTATTGAGGTCAATCTTGGCGCAAGGGCACAAGTGTGTGACTGTAAATGTTGGTTTGGTTGTGGGTTCGATCCCCACTCGGGGAAATGAAATATTCATTTAAATGTATATTTTTATTTTTTCACCCTGGTGTCAAGGCCAATCGCGGCATTAAGGAGCGCTAGGTTCGTCGTCGTCGTCGATCGTCGTCGTCGATCGTGAATCTTTAAATTTAATTTAAATATTTATACATAATACTAAATTGTAATTTACATTATTTATTTAAAACGTCGTATTTCGTTACAGATACGGCTACACAGATCATAAGCATACCATGTTATACATTTGTTTAAAGCAGTTCAAGACAGTCCTGGGACCCCCGAGGTATTCTTAGGGCCTTCGCGGCTGGCTGCACATCAAACGATCAAACTCCAGTCATAATCAGGCGTTTAGGCTTTCTTTGATAAACAACATTAGCGTCTTTAAGGGAATTTAATTTGTCTTCTCGTATCGTTAAATTATTTTGATAGGTGGATAAGGAGCGGTTTGAAGACGTTTTAAGATATACAAGTTAGTATATTCTTGCGTACTCGTGAATACTCGTGAATTAAAGTTAATGGAAGATTTTTTTTTAATTTTTGTTTAATTAAACCTATAATGGGACTATATAAGTAACGCTAAGTTCCATAAATTAGCGTACGTTACTGGACTATTTGCTTTTGGTTAAATTATTGTATAATTAAAATTATTTTGGAAGCACAACCTGTTTATTTATTTTCATTTTGTTGAGATTAATAATAGTAACAATGTTATAGACTTTTGAAATAATTATTTTCTCATTTATATGTACTTTATTATTATATTTACTAATAAGAAACTCAAATAATAGATAAATCAAAAAGGTTAAAGGACTTGTAATATTATAGTATTGAAAATAAAAATAATAACAGTAAGTTAAAATTTTAAACGCTTATATTAAAAGTTTTCCCAAAACTAATTACTTTAATATAATTCGATTCCTGCACGTTATTAGAAACATGAAACAACCCTTAAATAAATCCGTTTAATTTCGTGTACCCCAATATGTTGTGTAGATTGTAATCGCGTATTTTATCTTATCAAGTATCTGTTGATGCTATATTACGAAACACTTGTTACTGTACCGTTGACAAAATACATCTACAGCTTTTTCTTAAATATTACGTATAAAATGTCCGTATAATTTTTATTAGTACAAGTTGTCAATATGTTATAAAGATTTTACTTTTTCGACCACCGGATCCCATAATCAGAACCCAAATAAACTCTCATCAAACAACCGTTGAAGTGTATCCTTTCCAATGAAAAAAGAATAATTGGCAACAGTTCGCGTGATATTCAGTTATTTGTCCATTTGTTGCGCACATGCTTAATGCAAATTTAAGACGTATGCCATTTTCTCATAGATAACACTGTCAGAAATGCACCAAATTAAAATAAAAAAAAAATCAATTCAACCAGGCAAAAGAACCTCCTTCTTTCAGAAGTCGTTAAAAATGACGTTTGCTGCTTTTGAATTACTTTTCATTGAGAGGATTTTTTTTTCTTCGCTTTAGTCATAAAATAGAGACAAAATTCAATTGCTGAGTATTCTCAGTCTGTCCCATAAATTTAAAAGGCCTTTAATTTCAAAATAGTTTGGTATTTTGCTGACTGTACATCACCAAGCCGCATTATTTAAGTGTAGTGCGCAGAGCGGCGGGATTCAACTAATAAACGTAATCCGTTCGCAACAGCGCTTAGTATAAAAATCTATATAACTAAGATATCAATGGTATTTAATAATATATCGTAATGTCACAATATGGTGAAACTGTCGTGGTGCAATGTTGGTTCGATTTCCACTGCCCCCTTTAGCGACGTTGAGTTTCGCAAATCAACATGTAATGTGACGAATAATAAGTGGAAACGGAGGAACGAAACTTGTTAACATTAGGTTTCTTCTATCTTCTCCTCTATGCAGCAAACAGCGTGGCACTGTTTTTATTATGTGTAATTTAGGACGTAAACGTGGATTAAAAATTTGCAAATACTTTTTTAAATCTGATACCAATAATATATTGTAAATGTTTTAAAAATGTGAGATTCTTAGAGCGAAATAAATAATGAACACAACAAGTAATTATAGAACGAATAAAATGTTTTGCTTGTTGAATGTTTTGCTGCGGCATGCAGCGTGATGCAAAAAATAGATAGCAGGCTAGGAAGAGAAAACCTAGTTTTTAGGGCTTTGCTAAGACTAGGTTCCTTATGTATCCTATTTTCCGGCCGGTTTTTGATACATTGCGGTTTGAATGATCGAACTCAAAACCGCTGATTCATTTATTGTCTTATTACCAGAGCGAGTAAATAAAATAATAACTCATTCTCCCAAATGAGAATCGAACCCTCAACCGTCGTTCTCGATATAAATAATGTGCTGTATGATGTAAAAATATATATTTGTCGAACCACTGTTCAATAATTAAAACATTTAAAATAACCATAGACCAATATAGATTAAAGCTCAATCACACAAATAAGAAACAAAATATCTCTCATCACGAGCCTACAATATTGAATCCAAAAACGCTTCAAAATCCCAATAAAACACTTGAGAAAACGTTAAAAACATAGTTAAAGTCAATAATAATAAGGGGGTAGGATACAAAAAAATTGCATGTTTCGTGTCGCACGTGCCACTGCCATACTTATTTCGCATCGCTTCACCCCCTCGCTCGATCGTCGTATCTCAATTGCACTCTTATATTTATAATAAAAAGACCTATATTATCTTTTTTTTATTTAAAAAAAAATCTTTTTCATTTTTCATGACTTCTAAAGTAAAGATACCTACTTTTTTTCTTGTACGTATGTAGGTATGTGTGTGTATATATAAACCCTGTTTTCTGTCTCTGTAAAACAGATTAAAGAGTTTTATGTTGAGCTACTATTAATAATATTATATTGTTGATCTATATATTTTCGACTAATGTGTCTGGAAAATCTTTATGTGTAAATATATGATGTATATTATTACGATATTATTATTTTTTTCTTTTTAATGTACAAATATATTATTTTATTTTACTGACAATGATATAACCATAAACAGTTTTATAGGTTAGCAAATAAATTTCAAATTTATATATTATTTATATATTTAACTCTATGTATAAGATATTTCGAAAGTAAATGAAACATATGGAAGTAGGTACTAGCTTATGACGCAATAGGTATCGTTAAGTAACTGACACAGCGTTATACAAATAAGCTGAAATTGTAGAAAATCGAAAGTAATAATTAGGTTTTCTTTGTTTAGCAAAATGTTTCAGCGTTGATAATGAAATATAGAATATTTCGCACCTTTAAATATATTTTAAGGCTTTGGTGGAGGTGGAGTAGTGTTTCCGTAATGCGAAGTTAAGGTAACGCAACTATTTAAATGTCTCATCTTAATTCAAATCAAATGAAATCTTCCTTTTAGTGGTTAATACAAATAACTTTTTTATAAAAACATACTAGAAATCATTAAACCAAATCCCTATTAAGGAAATATTAAAATATTGTAATATTACCCTCTGATTTTATACTACAGTCTTTCTATAGGCAATAACTTAAGTAGGCGGAGCGGCCCACGTGTCTCGCATCCCTATGTATTGTATACCTTGTGATTAACTCATTCTTCTCGGATTAAAATTATATTTTTAATATTGGTTAATTGAATATTTTGTGTTTTACACTTTATTTCTCTTGTGTTTGTTTCTTTAATTCTTTTATGGCTTCACGCTCATGGCATCGTGTGGCGGATTGAGTGGTGGAATTCAACTCCGTTATTATAATTTCGTGGCTTAAGAAATATTAGTTATTTTAGTTAATTAATTTCTTAGCAACGGTATATAAAGTGGATTAAAAAGTAAATCGTACTGAATGAAGGACTCACATGGGGTTGTCCGCAAGTGGTCACAGATTATTTGTGAAGGTGAAACCGCAGATTGCCGGTTACCCCGACTCGACCCCGTCTAGGTTTATGGTCATCAGGTAAGTATTTTCAGGTTTGATATATTTTCATAGAATTTTGCGATCTTAATAATTATCATATTATCTTGGATTTGTAGTTATAAAAAAAAGTTAACATATAGGCACATTTTCCATCCTAGTATTCCTATTTATGTTATGTTGTAAATGTAAAAATTTGTGAGTATGCATGTTTGTTCCACTTTCACGCAAAAGCTACTGAACGGATTTAGATGAAACATTACAGTAGATCAGAATGATACATGGGCTATTATTTATATACGTTTATTATTTGGCTATAATTTAACAATGATAGTGAGTTGCTTTCATTTAAATCACTGAAACTAGAGTCTTGAAATTTCAAGAAACATATAATTTGAAATTTAAACTTTTAGTGTTTACTGAATTTTGGGGGTTTTAGGTTAATTTTTGCCGCAAGAAAATATCTCCTGGGAGAATTGAATAAAAATTAATATTAGGAAAAAAAGTAAATGTATGTAGTAGAATCGTTCAAGTCTATGTTTAACAAGCTATCGTGATAAACAACAGCAGAAGCGAAACCGTCACTTGTATTTCTTCCATTAAATTAAGTGCCCAATAAGTTCTTCATCGGTGACTGGTCAGTACCACTGAACAGTCATCTTAAATCAATTAGACATCATTATGTTTATAGAAAACAGCGATACGACAAGCGAACAAGACACTCCGCTCTCCGTTCAATAGAAATTAAGACATTGCGGAACTTAACGTCGCGTTCTATAACGTTTTAATTTTTTTTTTGAAATATAAAAACAGAACAAATGTAAAAGCATATAGCTACAAAAAAAATATTCTACTGATATACATAAGTTACAGACAGACAAGGATTTTTCCCATCCCTTCTAGCCCTAGGTGATATTTGCGTGTGACATCCCAACAAACAAACATGACGAGACAACTCTAGCAATACATATTTATTTGTTCATGTCATTACGCACTCAACTCCACTGTAAGCCTTAAATCCAACGATTGTGGTATTCATTTCCCTCTGACACTTCTTAGTTTTAACTAACTTTATCGAAAAACCTCCACTGAAGCAAATTAAACCTTAACATAAGATAATTAAACATATTTTCTATAAATCACTTATGATCATAGCAAAGATAAAAATGTTAATAGAAATTCTATCTTATTACTACCACATTGAGTTAATTTCAGAGCTGGATTTATAGTAGTAGGGTTAGGTCCGTGCACGGGACGCAAGGCGGACGCGTGCTGGACACGTGCCACTTTCGATAATCTCCTTTTCTAAGGCCTTTGTTACAATTTGTAGCGATAGGCCTGCGAGATCTCAGATACGCTCTAATGATATTTTAAATCAGCTCGGACTGTATTCATTGGAGCGATCATTGCCAATAATATAGGGATTACAGTTATGGGGTTTATATTTTTTGATGTAATATTGTAGGTAACGGCTTGGTGTTTTATTTATAACAACAAATATGCCGTTTGTTACTAGTTTTTGGGTGATTTTTTGGAAAAATGTCTTGTTAATTTAGATTTTTTATAATATATGTCATTTTGGTGTTTGCTGCAGCTTTTTTGTACTTGTCAACAGTTTATGTAGTATATTTTTGTGAGAAATTAATAGAGAGTGCGTAGTGATAAATCTCTTTTTTCCATAGGTCTTTAGCATAACATGTGTTTTTGTTCTATGCATCTTTATTTTAAATACAAGAATTTCTTTATATAGACAGACACGACTAACATTGCTAATATTTGAAATATTTTTGAAATTTCCTATTACAGAAATATATTTTAAAATTTTTGATATATTTATACGTAGTTACGTAAACAATGACAAAATAAATATATATATATTGGAATAGAAACGAGAAAATAATTTTAGTTCGAATTATTTATTTAATATAAATAAAAATATTTAATCTATATCCATTAATAAACCGTAATAGTGAATTTCCAAAGCAGAACACAAATCATTTACACCAAATCGTGACTATCATAAACTATGACTCTACAACTAACAACCTATAGAAAAAGTGACGCTAAAGTGACAGGGAAATATCGCGATATAATAAAATAAAGTTGTCATCCCCATGCCCGGAGCGTGCTAAATGCATTAATTTGGCCTGCATTTAGTGGCTCGGAAGTGATTTGCTAAGGGAACACGGGAACCTAAAGAATGCCATGTGATAACCCTAGTTTTATTTAAATATGATTAAATATATACTTTATTCTGATGTGTGTTAGTTATAGTTTTGTTTAAAACTATTTGAAAGAATCGAAATTAAATAGAAGTTTATTATGGGATCAAGTTATCAGATTTTTTTTTATTTTGATTCTATGGCTTGGACGGTAAAAGCTTATGTCGTCTTGTTTAAGTTGAGCTGTAAATATTGTTAATTTGGATTCATTTGATATTGAAATGTTTGATTATAAAAACATTAATTTACTTACTTTATAGGATTTTTAAGCTAACATATATTTTTTAGATTTCATATCATTGACTTTACTCTATCTACTCTACTCTATCATTCATTTTACTCGATCTACGTACATATATGTAAGTCACTTGAAAATAGATAATGTTAATAATTATTGTTTATAAAAAGCCAATAGCGAAACCAAAAAGAAAAGGTATCTATCACAATTTTTAAATAGATTCAATCAAAAATAAAAATCTCACATATTACACACATTATTAAAGATTCTAAGCAAATATCAATATTCGTTTAACTAAACCAAATTTGACGTAAACCCTCATAGAAGGGATCGATGGTAACGTTAATATATTCAACCTCTAAGCAACCCTCGAGTGTATGTAAACACCCCATTACTTGTTTTATATACAGGTAAGTACGTTTGACGTTTTGTATATAGAATAGATTTATGTGAAAACGAAAATGACTTTGATCATATAGCTATATCGAGTCTGGAAATCGATATGTAAAAAAAAATCGATATTAAAATATTATTCAAAACGATTTTTTTCAATATCTTTTAAATCGCCTATATAAATTCTTAATGATAAAAGTTAATTTAATTATGGGTCTCTAGCTAGTGAAATGTACGATAACGCAGTGAGTATGTAGTCATTTGATAATTAAAAAGATTGTAATTTTTTTAATTATATCAAATATTTAGTCATATTTGATACTAATTATTTTTTTAACGATCGAAAATAATATAGAAAACGTGCAAAAAGATCGTCAAGCATATAAACGATGGGGTAAAATACCTACATCTTTTGTTTCCTCCACCTGTCTAGATAAAACTCCCTTAACGGTCCCCTTGATAACTTAAAGACTTTATCCCCTGTACTGGAATTTTTACGGCAACAAAGCCTTCATATTTTCTTTATTCATGCCGCGTCAAAATTTCTCCCTCTCAGACGTTGAAAAAAGAGATAGCCAACTCTTTCGCACTTATTAAAACACGTATTTCTGTCTCTATCGCCATAATACCTACACTTTTCCCGATCTTCAAGGTTTGATATCAGTCGGTTCTTTTTCTGAGTCAGCAACAGGGTGATGGCGCGGAGTCGTTAATTAATTTATGCTAATCACCCGAATTTTTGTCGTAAAGGATGTTTAAGAATTCTTCGATCGTTAAAATAGAACGTTATCACAATGTTATTTTCGTATTCGGGGCGTTTTTTTTGGGAGTTTTTACACTCCGTTACGCTTTACGTAAAGAGTTGAGCTATGAAGATTAAGGTCCTCATACTACGAGGTATAAGAATATTAGAGCCAAAGACAATCTTTGGAGTAAATGTACTTTTAACGGATGAGCGGCGATGTAATATAACTTTGGATATCTTTTATGGGTTTAAATTTACATCATAACTGAGTGGATAGAATTTTTTTTAATGTGATAAAATTGTGATTTTTTTTTAAGTTTTGTCAAACACAGTTCTTTAATAAAGAATAATTATTTAATCAATGACAAACGAGTAGATGCAATAAAAAGTGTATTCGAAATTACATAACATTGAAACTCAAGTTCATCCTGTATCCATAACTTATTTAACAAAACAAATGATAAAAAAGTAAAATTTTCAACCAAATAAATCTTTTAAATAAATACAGAGCCATACAAAATTCATATTTCAAACATACTCAAAAACAGTGTCGTATCGGCTAAAGACGTCCCAGAAGGGAGCGTCCCCGTTGAAAAAAAATTGGAAAGACGAAGAAAAAGCTATAACGTCATATTGTTTTGCCAGTGGGGGCGGCGAGGGGTTGTATAGTGCGGGGTAGATAAGGCGCTATGTATATAATCGAACTATAGCTACGCTTACACCATTGTGTTTTTTGATGCCTTTTTAGTACTCGAGAAAGGCGTTGCCGTTGCCGTGGACGTTAAATATTCGGGTCATATTTATAGGAAGGAGATTGGCAAGTATGAAATTTTATGGTTAGTGTCAAGATAAAGGTGAATGTTCAAAATTTTTTGAATGACATGCTTTTTTGGGAGATTTTTTTAGTTGATTATGTTTAGGCTTCATCTACCTATGATTTAGGATATTAGTTGGGATTTATTGATTGTCTTTTCATTGAGTATCACATTATTAAACAGGACCTCTAATCTTTGTCAGCTTATATAGCAAAAAAAATCTAGTGTCAAGATCCTCCTTTCTCTATTTTCCGCTAATTTCAATACAATGCGTATTGACTGTGTAACTCAATTGAGCGCTTTGCTTAACCGAAGCGGGTAAATGAAAATTATTTAAATAAAATATTTTTTCCGCGCGGGAATCGCATTCGCAACCACTGCTCTTACAAATGAACCACTGCACTACAACGGTGTTCTCTATTAACTAAAAACAAAATAAAACAATACTCACGCTAGGTATATTATCTGATGTACAAACTCCCTCACTAAGCAGGCGGTCCCGTATCTCCCACGCGAATATCGACGGACACTCGCGTTTGTACTGTGCTATCTTGCTGACCACTTCCGCTGTGGCCACCCGTGGCTTCGAACCGCCTATCGCCCGAGGTCTTATAGATCCTGTTTCGTAGTACCTGGATAATATTGCTTAAATTAATTATAGAAAATATATAAAATAGGTATATGTATATATTATCTTATCCTATACAGGGCCAGTCGTAGCACAGGGCCACAAGCGTATGATTGTAAACGCGACAGGTTGTGCTTTCGATTTCCACTTTAGGTAATAAAATATTTAATATTTTAATTTCTTCGCTCTGGTAACGAGGCAAAGAGCGGCCTTCAGTTCCGTCACTCAACACGTATTGCCTCAAGAATTTGGCGGAGAGTGGGAAACGGAGTGTCCTCACAAACAGGTTTTCAGGTTTCCTCTGCCTACTCTATTATGTGCGAGATACAGCGTGATGCTAAAAAAGGACCTATTTAATATAAAATTGTATACAGTAAATGAAATTTGATATTTAAGAGCAATATTTTCTTAAAGTCTAATTAAAATCTATAAAGATTTGAATTTTATATTTGAAAAGATTTCAAAAATAATCAAAGCTTAATGTTTATAAATATATACAAACGATTAATATTTATAGCATATCTATATAATATTTTAATTAACAACCATTTTTTTTAATAATAAGAATAATTAATTAAAAAAATATTTATAATAGAAAGCCATTTAATTAGTATACAAATAAAACGTTGAACCATAAAACTGCACGACAAACTGTCACCGTGTACTGACACCATCAGGCTGGGGAACTGCGGTGTCAAATTCCATGGATATCGGGTTCGATACCAGGCTTGTACTTTTATTCGCCTTGCTGCCCAGCTGACGGCCATTCTATACACTACTTTTACCTAATAACTTAGTAATTTTATCTAACACTAATCGCTTAACTTCACACGTCTTATTTTATTACACTCAACTTCATATTAAACCAAGTTTTATGTAACATTCTAGAAAGTTCTCTTTTAAGTCCTAAAATATTATAATAATATTTCTATCGAGTAAATCAACCACAAAATAATATTAACATTGAACGCACGTTAAATAGATACTCGAATTACATACTAGCCAACCTTCGTTTTACCTTGAATGGTACTAAGTTACGAGGTTTCTATCAACTTGGCTACTTCTACTGGGACGGATATCTTTTTAATTTGGTAGTGTTGTCTAGGTGTGGTTGCCAGTACATTTCTGTGGTTACAGCCAGTTAGATGCGGGATTGGTATCAACGACATTTTTGGGATGGTTTCGTGTAACCTAACGCGGTTTGTTAGTTACGTATTATGACAATTGCGGTCGTAGCTTCATTCTATGCGACACTTTTTAGTAAAGAACCATATTTTGATGTTTTAAAAGTATGCTTATATTATATTTCAAAAGTGACATGTTTCTTATATATTTTTTTGACATGACAATATTACCAAAAAAAAAAACTAATACTAAAAAGAAATCTCTCTTACACAAAATATATTTTACTTCTAAATAATATCTAACTTTTTGGATATATATAAAGAATAATATACTTTAGGCGGACAAAATATATATTTATGAAAGTAAGACCTCGATTTTCTTTCACATAATAATTTTAACATAACTCCGACATTATTGGCGCGTCTCACAATGTGTTGGAACGGCATAAGAAAGAATATGGAATACCTAGTAGAAGTCACATTATATTGTCATAAGTACTTTATATGATAAGTTGATTTTCGTTAGGATTTCACACTAATACTGTCGTATGTTTTATATCTATTAAAAGCGAGTTCTTTTCGATTTTTCTTACATTGGATATATATAATAAATAATCTTTTAATTATGCAGTCATTCCCGCATACTGAACCATATTATAGAGTTATATCAGAATATGTTCGTAGAATTTTTTTGGAATACGTTATAAGAGTCTATAGAGTGACTTGCAATAAGAGAAAGAGTGACTTGCAATAAGTAACTTCTATTGTTTTTAATCTATTGATGCATCTATGCGTATAGTAGTAAACTAATTAACATTTTCTATCTATTGTAATTATTTTATCTATTCATTGCAAATGCTCAACAATTAACTTTTTACCCACAAGTGGCTGGCTAACGTGAGGAGTTAAGTATCTTATCTTTTTTTATTCATGAAGAATCTAATTTTAAAACTCTCCGTTCCCATTAAGACACTTCCATTCTCCCCTTTCCGCTGAATTCTGGATGATCGGCATGTCCACATTAGAGCGAAGATGTGAAAGTATTAAATATTTAATTTTCTCAAGTGCAAATCGAACCCAAAACTTGTCGCGTTTACACGATTGTGTCTTTGTGTCACGATCGGTCTCGCCAAATCTTGTATAACATGTATAAAAAGGGTCATACTGAGGTGAGGAGGTATCATACCACCAAAGCTCTCTACGTAAAATTTTTTAGGTAATTATTTTTTCAGTTGTCAAAATGTTCCTATAAAAGTAAATTTACGTAATAAATAATATTTAAATTCTCATATCTTCGCTTTGGTGTCGAGTCAAAGCACGGCGTTGAGTTCCGAGTTGAATCCGGCGGAAATTAGGTGACAGAATGTCTTAACTCTAGTTTCTCTCGGCCTACCCCGCTGTGTGCGGGATACAGCGTGACGCTATAATAAAAGTATTTTTTTAGTAAAAATAAATACCGACCTGCCAAGTATCTTGGACACGCAGCCGTTGGACACCTGTAGTATGCGGCTGATGTCGCAGGGCCGCGCGCCGGAGTGCGCCAGCTCCACTATCTTCTGCCTGGTCGAGTCGGGTAACGGCCGGCCCCCTACAAACACGCCGCCGAGCTGGTTAACACCGCTGTGCCCTGTTCACCACAGGCCTGCTTACTCCAATTAATCACGTTTACATGTACTTGGATGTATGGATAGTACGTCTTATCACTGGATTGGGAGGGAACGGAGTGTTCTGACACTAGGCTCCCTCTCGCTGTATTGTTATATGCGGGTGAAGCGGTTATCGAAATCGATATCGATAGCGGTTTTTGTAGCTTGTGGTGAAAGTTTTTTACGTAGCACAAGTTTACATATGATATATAGAAAATATGTAATATTTTTTAATAATCGTTTTTGTTTTCGGTATAAATGACCATTAATTATGGAACGAATTTTTATTTATTAATGTTTTTATGTTTTACGCTCTAGTCTTAAGACAAAATGCGCGGAGTTGAGTTCCGCCACTAAACAGACAATGCCTCGTAATATTTGGTGGAAAGTGGGGAACGGAGATAGTTAACACTAGGTTCCCTCTGCCTACCCTGCTATATGCAGGATACTGCGTGAAGCTGAAAAAAATGTAAGTATTATAGGTTATTGTTGGATGTTTGTTCCACTCTCACGTATAATCTAGTAAATGAATTAAGATGTAATTTTACAGTATAGCTTATACATTAGAATAGCACCAATAAAGAATTTATATAATTTAGCTATACCTAATAATAAGATTATATGGGCGAAGCCACGTGGATCGTTAATGTATAGATAAATGGTGGTCACCATTACCTTTACCTTTGTGCGCGAGGTCGTCCATCCGGTCCAGCATGCCGTCGGGCGGCCAGGGGCTGATCGGCGCGAGCTGCTGCGCCGGCAGCATCGTGTATACCCCGTATTCTTCTATTTTGGTGACCTGGTTTGAACATATTTGTATCTTATTTTAAGTATAGGTTAATGGTTAGTATCAAATTTAGTTATAGTTACTACTAGCGGCCCGCCTGCGGCTTCGCACGCTTAAACTACATGATTATTGATCTAATATACAAAATTGATTGTCAACCAAAAAAAAAATTTTAACTAATAAAAAAAAATATTTTTATTACTTTAATCTGTAATATCCTAATATGATTATCTTACTACATTATCAT
>DWAN01000373.1:0-24902 GCA_018230445.1 Heliconius hewitsoni | reverse complement strand
TATATACTTGACTCATTGCGTTTAGTAGGTTTATAACAAGGTGTGTGAAAACTTGTAATTTTTTCAAACAAAATAAATAATAAAGTTATCGTTGTAAAATAAAACGTCAATTGTCAAGAACGACGCACGCACACATAAACCTATATAAGTCAAACCGCCGCATACGCTTCGTTCCGAAATCAAGTCGTAGGTATTGGCGGCAAAGTTCAAAGTTGTTCAAACTTTAGTAGTATTTTTGTAGTAGTATGTGTTTGCGTTATTGGTATCTATTCGTAACAGAGTCACACGAAATACAGGCATGGATAAACATCGTGAAATGAAAAAAAATCCTACGTCAAAACTGTTGAGGTAACTTCATTAATTTCTTTAGTTATGGGTTTAAAATATTTTACCCTTTAAATATTTTGCTGTTCCTGTAAAAGAGCGCTGACGTTTCCACCCTGCAATTCGCATCCCTTTCGCATAGGATATAAAATGCTGAATTGCAATTTTATATCCTATGCGAAATAATAACATATATTTTTTATTTTACCAGGCAATATTCAGAAAGACCACCATCAGTCATAGTAGCAAGTATAGGTTTACAGCTAATAAAAAACAGAAACACAACAGAACAAGCATTAGAAGAGTATAAACGTAACTTAACACACCTCGTTCAACCAGTAGATGCTTTAGCCGAAAGAGGCACTCATGTATTATGGAAGATTCTAGAATCAATTGACAGTACGAAAATAAATAGTGATTTGAAAATAAGTAATAGTGACATTGATGCATATAATAGGGCTGCTGTTGAGGTAAAATATCGTGTTTTTTTTTCTATTTTGATTTTTTAAGTTTGTAGGTTCATGAATACTCTGTGTGATATTGTGTTGAATTTAATCCATTAAATATTAAATAATTATATATATATAATTCGATTGTAAGGTTACCTTAGGATTGAATTGCGTTCTTTACTTTAAAAACAATTCAATTTTAAAAATATTTTATATTTAATCGATAAACGTTATAAAGAACATTTTGCATTCACAAATTTTGCTTTTCTGGTTTTGACCGAAGAGCTAGACACCTTGGTCCCCTACTGTGATGTCAATCCTGTAAACAAAATCACTAATATTGTTACCTAGATAAGATGCAAACAATGTGTTGATGAATCTAATTTATTAACTAAAAGTAACATTTTCTGATTGCTCATTACCTTAATTGTACATTTTTAGATTTTAGTTTCATGTAGGGTAAAATATCGAAATCGAAATTTGAACCTACGTTGTGTCAATTTTCTAATTATGAATTTAGATATGTAAATCTAAAGAAAAATATTTTTTATGTATGTAATATAAAAAAATAAATAAGCCTCCGCTTGTTGAAACTAAATTTATACCTTTACCTTTGACTTTGAGAAAGGCTTCTTTAAAGCTACCTATTTCTATCCTGTGCTTGTCCTTTAAATTTATTTAAAAAAAACATTCTCAGATATTACAACACAGTGCAATAAAACTATGGAATTCCCCGCGTCTCGCAGCAGCTGCTTCTTCATCTATAGACGGATTAACAATAAGTCCAACTGCTCTCCGCCATTCTGCTCAAATATTACTAAATATGTTCTGTAATGATCATATGAACTTTAATGATGGCACTTGTTGTGCCCAGCCTGAACCCTGTACACAGTTGCAACTGTTGACGTTTGCTCTTTTTTTGTTGTGGTGAGTTTTTATTTCTTTAAAAAAAGTAAAGTAAGTATATAAGTATAAAAATCAGACCTTATGAGTCTATAGTGTTAGAATTATGATGGTATAAAAAAAAATGAGAAAAATATTAAAGCCCGGACCATTGAGGATTCACGAAAATAAAAAAATCTTTTTTTTCCTCGTTCTGGTAACAAGCCAAAGCGCAACGTTGAGTTCTGCCACTCGACACGCAATGCCTCCAGAAATAAGGGGAAAGTGGGGAAAAAAAGTGTCTTAATGGGAACATCGGACTACCGTACTATGTGCGGGATACACTGTGACGCTAAAACAAAACAAAATATGTTTTTTCCAGCGCAGTGTTATCTGGCATACGTTATCTATGGAAATGGTCACAGAACATAAAACAACGTATGGAAGGGTATTCCCTAGTTACCCCAAAGGTCATTGAACCCCCATCAGCTATAACGGCTCTGGCCAAGCTTGGCATGATCATGGCATATTTCTATCTGTGCGACAGAACAAATTTTTTTATGAAAGAAAATAAATATTACTCGGAGTGGAGTTTTTGGTTGCCAGTCGGTTATGTGTTTGCGCTTGGATTGTTTTTTACAGATGAATCTAGGTCTAGTAGGTGAGATTTTTTTATTACTAAGTTTACAATTTTTTTGTCACTTAGTTTTTTTATTGCTTCGTAAGTTTTAAGCTGATTGAAGTGGTTAAATAAAAAATCATATGTGTAGAGTTTGGAGAATATTTGATTAAATTAAATGTAATGTTTTTAATTGTTTTTAAAATTAAAATGTAATGTTTTTAAATAGTTTTTTTTTTCAAAATATTTAATTGTTTTTTTCATTATGTCGTATATAACGAGTAAAATATTGTATATACTAAATACTTTTTTAATTGAACAAAAAAGCAACCAATTTTCTTATTAAACTACTTTTCTTTATTTCAAAGTCAAATCCATTGCCACAGACTACTCTTAAGATCAAACTCTTTAGGAGTAGCCTGTGGTAACGGATTTAATTTAAAAGTAAAAAAGAGTTAATTATTCAATGCATGAATTCAGTTAAAAATACATATGTTTTGAACTAATTATTCAATTTTTTCCAGCCATTCAAGACTTCTACACAGAGAACAAACAAACGAATGGAAGGGTTGGATGCAACTGGTAATTTTAGTTTACCAAGTAACGGGTGCCAGCAAAGTACTACCAATATACATGCTAGTTAAAGCACTCGTCTCTGCTTACCTTTTCCTTACTGGATATGGCCATTTCTATTACACGTGGAAAACTGGGGACACCAGTTTAGTCAGATATTTCCGAGTAATATTCCGACTGAACTTTCTGACTATAGTTCTTTGTCTGACTATGAACAGACCATATCAGTTCTACAGTTTCATACCGTTGGTCTCGTTTTGGTATACATTGGTAAGTTGTTTTTTTTTTTGGTAAAATTATAAAATAGTTAAGGTTATATTTAATTTTTTTTCTTATAATTTTAATAACTAAAAGATATCAAATATCAGAAAAATATCGGGACTTTTCTTTTATTTTTTTATTACTATAAATAAGATTATATATAACGTTGGGGTTGGGCTTCATAATGTAACACGCAACGACTTGAAAATTGGGCTGAAAATAGGGAACGGGATATCTTAATTCTACATTCTCTCTGCCTATCTTCCTATATGCTGAAAGATAGATATATAAATAATATTTATTTCCTAAACAGAAACTCTCAACCACCACGTGTACATGTAATTTTTTAAAATATTTTGATTACTTCCAGATATTTGTAATATTCGCTCTACCACCTCACATAACACAATCATCGAGCCATACGTTAGAATCTAAACCGTACCAATATCTATACATAGCGGCCAAAGTTCTAGGTCTTCTATCAATAGTGACAGTGTTATATATGAGCGAAGTGTTCTTCCAAAAGATATTCGTGATGAGACCGTGGAAAGCATTATTTGTGAATGCCGACGACGATATACACCAGTGGTGGTTGGATTGGAAGCAGGATAGGTAAGTTATTGAAAATGATTTTATCGTGTTTGGATGTTCATTGTGTTTTTTTTTACTTCTTTTTAGGTATATTCTGTGCTAATGTTTTTTTTTAAATCAATACTTATAATTGTATACGTAGGGGATTCTGGACCTGTGTCTTTCATTTGGTATCGGGTCAAGCTGGCCAATTGCACTTAAATATAAAAAAGAAATCCAAACGCGGACTTATTATTCTTTGTCATTTTCAGACTAATTAAATATAAATATAATATTTTTTTTTATAAAAAAGCTTATTCGGACACATACAATGAGACATAACTCTCAGAGACTACATAAACCGATAAATATGAATGTAAATTCATCATGATATATTTTTTCTCTTTATTAATTTAAAACTTATATACTTAATATTTTTAAATTCCATTGCCAACAGATATTCAATGGCCTACGGCATAATATTCGCCA
The DNA here is from genome assembly GCA_018230445.1 of Heliconius hewitsoni. Classification (NCBI taxonomy): domain Eukaryota; kingdom Metazoa; phylum Arthropoda; class Insecta; order Lepidoptera; family Nymphalidae; genus Heliconius; species Heliconius hewitsoni. The sequence goes on along the minus strand of DWAN01000373.1, from coordinate 20,735 downwards.
CTGCGTACCTCCTAGCCCAGCGATACAATCTCGTCGACGACAACAATCACAGTAATCTGTTCACCCCCGGGCTCTCCCTCACAGCTACCCTCTTAGCGTTCATAGCTCTAGGCAGCTACGTCACATTCACCTTCTTATGTTCAAATTCAGCAAATTGCAACGAAATACACAGTTACGTTGCTTTTTTGCCTATAATTTCGTATATTATCCTAAGAAATGTTTCGGGAGCGTTAAGAACTAAGCATTCTAGTTTTTTCGCGTGGTTCGGAACGATAACTTTGGAATTATTCGCCAGTCAATCTCATATATGGTTGGCGGCTGACACTCATGGCGTCTTAGTTCTAATACCCAGTGCACCCATATTAAATCTTATTTTAACATCGTATATATTTATTTTTACGGCTCACGAAATTCATAAGTTAACAGCTATTATATTGCCGTACGCTGTTCCTGATGATTGGAAGTTAGTTTTGCGGAATTTCGCCATATTTTTGGCCATTTTAGTACCGATCGGTATTCATGATGGGATGTTTTGAGATTTTTTTATAATATGGCACAGATTTTTAGAGCTAAAAAAACTAATAAAAATAATTATCAGATACTGCCTACCCTGCTGTGTGCAAGTTACGGCTTCAGGCTGATTTATAATTTTTTGTAAAGAAGTCGTTCGAAAGCAATGTAAGTATTATGATTTTTTCTAATTTATTTCTTCTTGTTTGTAAATTATTATGTTTCACTGCGTGGTCACAACATTTTTTCAAATTACAGTTATAATGACATCTTTATCTTTCACTTATAATAAATCGAACACAAAATAAAATATTAAGAATATATGACGCTGCTGTCGGTACATTCAAATACCGACTGAAAAAAAACTGGTACTGGTACTGCCAAAGCTTAGACTTTATACCTACACTATATATTACACTCACTCGCGGACTGTAATAATTAACAAAGAAATCATTCGAATTTAACATAGTATTTTAGTTTTTTTTTCTTATTTATTTCTTCTTGCTTTTGTATATACGAGTGATGAATATGATATATGAAATAATTTATAAAGAATAGCATAGAATTGAATTTAAATATATTGCAGCTCATTGAATACAAACTGAAAGATGATTGAGACAAACTAGAGGAAGATTATACATATCTTAAAATAAATTTATTCAGAAATGTTATAAACCTCGCTGTACCAATAGAAAATTTATTTATTGATCCTAATACACGTGTATAGTTTACGAGATGAGAAATGAGATCTCGGTCGATAAATAATAGAACTTAATTTTATTAATAATAATAACTATTAATGTTGCTAGTACAAAAAATATTTTAGTCAAACGTGATCCATTGTTGTGAATATTTTTATTATATTTAATTTTAATGCCAACATAATATTTTGGTTTATTATCTGTGATTGTAATAGTAAAATTTCTTGTTCTATTATGACTTGTTGTAATTTATTTAAATATATTTTTAAAAAATCTTTTGTTTAAAAGATCGAGCGGCCACAGTCGGAAAGTGCGGCCACAGGCGGTGGTGGGTTCGATCCGCTTGAAAAAATTAAAAACCTAGTACAGTTTATATGGCATAATAGTAAAAATAATCTAATAAAATGCGCTACCTAAGATAACCTGTAGCCCATCTGGTGTTGTGGGCGGTGATCATTTACCATCAAGAAAGATTGAAAAATTGTATTGTGGTTTATTGGGGTGGTTGGTTGTGTTTCCCATTAATTACACAAGTTGTGTATTTTTTTATGAGTAAATATTTCAAAATGTCAATTTTTTTTAAATATCATCTAACTCACTTTGGGTGGATCTCGTAAACTGATAAAATTTATTAAACATTAGATTAGAAATCTTATAATTAATACAAATTTTGTCGTGTAAAAATATTTTTAATTGTAATAAAAACTTTTGACATTATTAATATATGTCTTTTATTATTTAATGAACGAGCAAATTTAATGTAAAGTTTCGTTTATTTCTATAGTGTCAATATAAATAAATTAATAAGGCTTTCGTGCTTTACCTTACACATTAATTACTTTATTGTGTATACAAACTTTATTTAATGGTCTTTTGTACTCAAATTATAATAAAATATATTTAATTTATTTGTATATAAATAATGGGGTTCAAGCATTACGGAAGCAGTTTTTTTGCTATTATTGAACCCCCTCCCCATGTCATCAAAAATAAGCAATTCTCTTAAAAATATTTCATTGAACACGTCAAAAATATGCAAACCCAAGAACCCCCGGCCCCCCACAGTGCTTACGTAATTCTTGAACGGCCCCAATATAGTGATACACCTATTTATATATTATAAATTACTTTGTGTTACTTCGTTTGCGTAGATACTCACCATGGTTCTTTCCGATACCATTACCTTTTGCTGTAGCTATAGATGTATAACAAAAAAAAAGTTTCATCCAAATCCGTCTAATAATTCCGAAGATATGCATGTACAAACAGACGGACAAAAATTTAAAAATCGTTGATTCATTATTCTATTAGTCTTTTTAAATGCCCTTATATTTTATCTAAAATATATTCATTAGTTAGACACAATTGTTTTACTATTCTATTATAGCATAGATTACGTTAAGTAATTTGCAGTTCTACTACATAGCAATTGTAGGTTCGTTTCCATTTATTTTTATTTAACTTTTGTACAATTTATAATGCACAGTAATACCTATTATAAGATTTGTTCTGTCGTATTTATAATGTAACTTATGTACATACACAATGTGATATTTAACATAAGCTTTGTATAATATAATTATTTAAATAAAGATTGGATTGCTTACAATATTTGTTTTGTTTTACTTTATTCAAATTTGTACTTTATAGACTAATAGTAAACACTAGCGCTACCAGCTCGCAGCATCTTAAGCCTTTTCTGACTTAGTCGTAACAGACAAATAAAATAATTGTTTTTGGTTTTATTACGTTATTATACGCCACAAATAAAATTTTTCTTATATTTTCCATGTACAGATCCGTTACGATTTTATTATGAGTTTAGATGTGCCGACTGGCCACTAGTCAGTAAATAGCGCCTCTTATCCGACTTCTAATCTTCTGACGTAGAGGTACACGTGTCACTGTAAAAACGACAGGTTATAAGGAAAGTAATCTATACTCTTGTATGGATTTTTTAATTAATTTGATCAACCATTTCCTTAAATCCCCGTTTCCAAGCATTTCTTTTCTTTTTTTGTTTTTTTTTATTTCGTTTTGCCGAAGCAAGTATATAAAGATAAGTTATTGCCCCGTAGAGATCGAATCCCACAACCGTGCATTTAGATAATACCGTCCCTTTGCGCTGCGACAAAAAAATATGCAGCAGGTACGAATCAGATTATAAATAAAAGGCAGGAGATAAATAACAAGCAAAATTTTATTTACTTTGTTCTTACATTGTGAATAAGATGGTAATTATGATTATACATCTTAACAAATATGCGTATAGTGTAAAACCGCACATATTTACATAGTATTGCATTCAATCAATCAATCAACCTAAAAAATCTATATTGCACAAATAAGAAAAAAAGTTAGTAAATACAAAAAACTAAATATTTTATTCTTTGAAATTTTGAAGACACGCATTTTGCTAAGTTTTAACAGATAAACAATATAAATGTCAAATTCCATTAATCCTAGTGAATGAATGAGTTTAAGATTATTTAATATTAGCGATTTCTTAACCTACAAAGGTGCACTTTATTCTTATTATAAGTGAATTATTCTTATTAATGGTCCTACATCATGACTATTATCCGTAATCCCATAAATTCGAGGATAGCGTTTAAAAATTGCTTGAAAGATTTTTTTTTAAATTTATAGATAAAAAATATAGAACAAACAACATTTTTTTTAAGGACAGGGATAGATAAAAAATCTAAACATCAATATTCCTTGTCATAGACTACATCTACGCGAATCCATCACAGCGTTTTACATTAAGAATATTATGAATATTTTAGATATACTTAATTTATATATTGCTTATAAGAATTGGGTTTAAAGTGTTTTTTTTGAGTGTATAAAGATTTATAAAATAAATTAAAATAGACAAGTAAACAGAATAGGAAAAATATGAGAGGAAAATCGAAAATAATATCAAAAAATTCGATATACCATTAATGAAAGGATTATTTTTGCACAATTATTTCTACTAGCGCTATAAAAAGGGTACACTAGATGATTTAAGGAAAAATGGAAAATTAGTATTGGAAAAATATTAAAATTGTTAAAAATATTGGTAGGTTTAAGTTACAAAAGAAATGAATGTTGTAGAAAATTTACACAGGATAAAAAATAATATTTAAAAATATGTTTTAGAAAATCAGTCTCAACAAACAGGCCATTATTTAAAAGTTTATAGTAAAACTCATTCGAAATCTTAAGCCATGATATCATGTAAATAATTAAAAAAAATTTTATAGCTTATAAGCAATCTTTTTTATATATTATAAGCAATCTTTTTCAAATTTTTTAAAAAATGATAACTTTACACATTTCAAGAAAACGGTTGTTCTTGATATAGAAAATTAAATTACAGCAGTAAAAAGATATTTTATATTTAATTAAATATATCCTAATAAGCTGACACACACTTACGTCAGTCTTAGGACATTTCAATCACAAGTTATTATTGCTGAGTGGAGGTTTATATTAAATCCTTTATGAAAAATTTAAAAAAATATATATTTATTATTAAAACAAACTGAAGAAAAACGTTATAAAGTATTTAATGAATAAGAAAAACGATAGTGCTGTGATTTTCACTTTAAAGACCTACTAGCGTACGTGTGCTTACTTTACACATTATAGTATAAGAGTAAATAGTAATTGTGCATTTGGTATACCAATTTTTTTGGGCCTTTCGATTTGTTTTTGATCTTATGAACTAACAACTTACAAGTCTTTTATATATAGCATAATTACTTATAAAGAAAGGAAAGTTCTCTCGTATCCGGTATGTACATTGTACATATCAAACAATATATGTATGTATTATATACATTAGCAAATAGTGCACAAAAGACAACTCACAAAATATCCATTTTGAGCAATACGTTTAAAAATATTTACAAAAAACATCTTTATACAATTATTTATTTATAACAAGAAATAATAGTCACGTGCCTCTAAAGTAATACACACATTATGCGTAAGATTCGTTTCGTGTTTGCTAAATGAACATAACTAGGTTTATTCATAAGATATTATTGTGCTGATCACACACTCTCGCGATCCATATTACTGTGCAATGAATATGATGTAATATATTCAATATACAAAAACAATATAATGGAAAAGATTTTATAAAAAAGCTCATGTAAAATAAAAAAGACCATGATTATTTTGTATTATTTGAAAAACAATATTTGACACAGTGATGTAATCTACTTTATTGTAAAATAAGATATGAAAATTTTCTTTCGGTTTCAATACAATCAATTCCGTAACTAAACTGCGAAATAAAAAGCATTACTATTTATTTTTAATCTCATTAAACGTAATATAAACCACTTAAAACATTTTTTTTATTTGAAAAGCGACAGTGAGCAATCAGCCTTATCCACTAATTCTAATAAAACACTTAAATAAGTTATTGCTATCGGAAATGTATTTACAAAACTTACCATAATGAAAATCGAAGACATCAAAACGAAACTAAATTCAAACGCAAGAATAATTAATTAATGAATCTACAGTAACAATGGCTCTACGTACATTATATTATATCACATTAGATTAGAATCTTGTATTAAACGTGTTAGATATAACTTGTCCCATATATTAGTTAGTAAAATGCCTGATATCCCCTCCCTTTCTTATGTTTTAAATCGAACCGATTTTATCCGTTGTCACGGAAATTTTATAAATTAAATGAATATAATATAAAATGTCACTTTGACTTTGATTAGCATTAGATAATATGTCATTTCTGTACGTCGGGAAAAAAAATATTTTTACTCCTTCATTTCAACGTGACGTGAAGTAGGTGAAGTTTATTTTATCTTTAACAAAAAACAATTTACTTTATTTGTAAGTTTATACGTATAACGTGCGTAAAAAAGGAGACAGTTGTCAATATTTCTAAATACATATTATTTCTTCTATGGAGGTATGGACCTATTATAATAAAATTATACACAAAAATAAAATAAAATTCAATCCGAATTATCCTGTCCCGGCGCAGCACTAAATGTTCTTACTTCATCATTAATCATCGACTTATCGTATCGCCTCTGCCTCACAATCTTAGGTCTGGACAACAAGGGCGCGGAGATAGCATGTCCCGTTCTTATTCTATTGAGATCCTTTCTCCCCTGCAGCAGCGGTGACGTCACACTGGACGACTCGTCGCCTTCGTCGTCGGATATCGCGGGGTAGTTTTCTTTCATTTTTAAACTTCGCTCTAGACGACGCAGAAACCTGAGGATTAACACGTTGTTTTAAGAAAATTATTATCTAATCAGTTCCACGTACTTTCCCGCATGAAGCAGCGTAGACAGAGGGAACCTAGTGTTGAGATACAGTGATTAACATTTTCCGCTCAATTTTCGAAACTTTGCATGTTGAGTGGCAGAATTAAAGTAAGCAAGTAAATGAAGTTATTTCTTTTCGTTTACGGCTAGTTAGTTATTAATGTTATTTTTTAAATATAAGATGTCGTCAAATTATTTTACGACCTAAGTGACATTAATTTTTATAAGATATTGTTTCGATTCGTGGAATTGCACACAATTAGTTTAGGTATTTGTTTAATTAAACATAAGAATAAGTGATTTGAAGTTTCATTTGGCCTTAACCAAAGAATAAAATATTTTACACTCTAAAGAGGGATTTGAGCCCACAGCCGCACACTGTATTTGCGCTTTGATATATATGACTGGCCTCAAAATATTAATAATATTTAAAGAAGAAGAAATGTAATACATGAAAAAGGATAGATCTTGCAAGCAGAACAGCGACTAATACCTAGTCTAATACCTCAATATTCATTTTTACGTTAGGGTAAATTCTAGATAATTACTATAGTTTACGGACGTATTCCAAAACGCACTAGTATCTATAAATTTCTAATATTTTTTCCAAATATTATAAAACATGCGTAAAGATAAAATCTATTAATAAATATAAAATAAATGTTTAAACCTTATTTGGTTTCCAATAGTGCGGAGTTTATTCACTTTCGGCGGTTTGCGCGAGTCCTCCGTAAGGTCGAGGCTTGAGGAAATCTTCGACGAAGTGTCCTGTAATATCAATATTTTTCTCTTGGCTCTTGGTTTTTGATTAAAAAAACGTTTATTATAACTGAATTTATTTGGAAATTTATTAATTAACTGGTGATATTCTTGAGCAAAATGAAAGATGTATAATTTTCTTGAATATGTTTTCGGAAACTTTAAGGGTCCGGTGTATATTTTATTAAGATAGCATTTTAAGGCGTTTAATCGAAATTCATAATGTCATACAACAAATATTATTAACCAAGTAATATTTATGGATAGATTTGGTACTAAAAAATATATATGAACAAAAATAAAACATTGAGGGGTTGAGGCTGTCGTCGTGCAGGGGCACACAATTCTGCGACTGTAAACGCGATGGTTGCGGATTCGATTACCACTCGGGGAGTAAAAATATTCAAAATGTTCATTTCATCGCTCTGGTAACGAGTCAATGCTCGGCGTTGAGCTAAGTTTCTCAACACGTAATTCCTAAAGAATTCGGCCAATAGTGAAAAACGAAAATGTCTTAATGGGAGCAGAATCTTGACATTCAGCACAAAGGTTCCCTATGCCTACCCTGCCATGTGCAGGACAACGTTGAGATAAAAAATGTATACAAATAACATTAAATAAGACTAATTTTAAATAAAACTCTTTAACAGGATTAATATTGTATTTTCGCGCAGATTATCGCGGGTTTCCAAAAACGTACAATATACGCAATTAATCCGTAAAAAGTTTAATTTTCATGAATTTCGCGAAAATCAAAGATTAAGACTCATTATATTGATAACTACAATAAAAACAGTTTTGTCACGAAACAATTTCATTATCAATTAAAATTTTTCGTAAACCAAAACATAAATTCTCATAAATTCGAGGCCGTCATTGTGGGACGTCTGATTGAAATCTTTGGTTACAATCAGGCGCTGATGGGTGTGCCCATCAGTTGTGGGTTCGATACACACTCGGGGGCATGACTATGTTTTAATTTAACCGTTCTAGGCGGAGTGTGACGTTGAGTTTTGTCAATAATCTCGCAATGTCTAGTAAATTGGAGAATGCGCTGTCTTAGGGCACAATTTTATTAGTCGTGCGAGAGATTTCCGTTTCATTGGTCGTGCGACAAGACGCACATGCGGGGTATTGTTGATTCCCGTTTATACACCAACCGATACATTCATATGCATGCAACATGCTGTATATAGACAGTCTACTCTCATTAGTACATAGCCCGTGTTCGGGGACTCTCGGATAACGACCGAGTTAACGATCAATGAAAACGAGCCCTTAACACTACCCTACCGTACTCTACTATGCGAGAAAAATCGTAACGCTGTTTTTTTTATGTAAATTCATAAATTTTTTTAAAGATATCAATATAATGGTCAATAGAGGCATTCACCTCAGAGCTCCTGCACTTCTGTCGACGTAGCGGTTTCTTGAGGCGCGTGGTTTCCGGCTGTGAACACACTACACGTGGCCAACTGAACGTAACAAGCCCAAACAATATTGAAATATCGCTTATTCAATATAAATTACATAATTACAAAATGGCTCTCGTCATACCGACAACAGACAGATGAAAATCAAAAGTTTGTCAAAAATCAAATGAATTTTTAGAGTCCCATGCCTCAAAAATAACGTTTTGAGGCATGGAACTCTAAAAATTCATATAAAAAGGATTATAATCATATGACTGTTATGACTTTTTTGATAGCTTCACATCGCATCAAAAAAATTAAAACTTAACAGTATTGAAATGCTTTGTACTAAATGAACGAAATTTTTTCATTTTTTTTTTTTTTTAGGAGAATTACTACAAAAAAATATTGTAATTATGTCATCATTTTATTGAATGTACGATATTGGAAAAGAATGGCAAGGCTCAGTATTGTTATGTGAAATGCTTAGGAAATATATTTTTATTACTAAAACTAAAATATATGCATCTTTAATTAAATCCAAATTTCCTTAGGTCCAAATATTCTAGAGCAACACAGGTAAAATGTCAAAGTTGGTATAATATTTCTTAGCATCTCTAAAAGAATGATTAAAAAACTGCCTGCGCTATTTAAAGACAGCAAAAATAAAATAAACTTCCATGATTTTACGTTTCATGTGATCCTTTCAAATTTTGTCCAATTCAGAAAAAAATGCTTGAAGGCATTAACCATACGATTTAACAATTCTGATAGAATTAATATTTAAAAATAATAATCAATCAATATCAATAAAGAATTTACCTATAAGCTTTGCCATAATTTCCCATAAAATAAACAAGTGCAGGCTATAACAGTTATAGTGAAAACAACATCTTATTTTGTGCTTAAGTCAACATTTTAGATTTCTTTTATAAATATATTTTAAGATAAAGCTAAGCTTTAAAGCAAAAGTTATATTGGGAATACAGATTTTTTTTATTAATAACAAAATAATTTCAAATTTTATTATGAATTTAATATTTGTATGCTTTGGTAGAGAAAGAGTTTCAAAACGGTCTTATGTCTATTTCAATATAGTAATTGAGACGGAAGTAATTATTTTCTCATTTTTGGATATCTTATCATCGAAATAATCTATATTCTCATAGTTCAAATATTTCATAATTCAAATAATCAACAAAATAAAAATAATGTTTTTTTTAATTCCATATTTTTTTTTCAAAATATGTTATTATTTAATTTCAAACGTGTCATTAAATAAAATTTTATTTTGGTGCATAGTACAATAAACTATACAAGTCATGAAATATTATAGAAATACCAAAAGTGTCAATAAACACGGTTGCATATAGAAAAATAAGAAACCAAATATACTGCCAAATACCTGCATGTCCAAGTCGGGTAATCTCAATTCGCGGGCTGACGCTACTGATGCGACCGACGCGTTTGACACCGACTCCTCAGAAGAAGAAGACGTCGCTAGCGCAGGTGCTTGTGATCTTGATCTACGTCTGCCGCTTTTCCTTCCACGATTTGTGCAACAGGGCACCTAAAAGGACAAAGAACACTCAATTTTAGTAACTTTAAAACTAAATTGGTGAGTTAATTCATTGGCTGATCTATTTTTTTTGTTAAAAAAAAATTTAGTAAGAAACATATATTTTGCATAGTCTGGTACTCGAATATATGAATTGTAAACGTGATTATGTAAAATTTTTAAGTAAAAAAATATTACTCATCTATTATTACTAACAATGTCGAAAACTTTTATTAAGCGTTTTAATTTATTTATGTTAAAAATATTTACTTCTAATAAATTGTGCATCGAATGTGGCATATGAGGTAATGTTGACTTCGCCGTTCCCGCTACTTCATGTGACGTTGTTCTTGGTGTCCTTCTATCTCGTCTTCTCCCAGCTTTCCTATGAGCTGTGCTACTTCCCTTACAGCTACCTCCTTTAACGCATTCAGAACTAGGAAAATCATAAAGACCATCTGAATCCGTAAAAGGAAGCTGACGACCATAGAATTGTGGCGAGAATCTGCCCAAACCAGTTTTATCACTTAAAGGGCTTTCACTTCTAGAACTCACTGGGCTTAAAGGGCGGCTACAGTCCGAAAACAAAATTGGAGGTTTCAAACTAGCCTTTTCATCCAAACCTCGTTCTACACTGATGCACTTTACGATCGTACATTTAGTAACTCCACTTGGTGAACACAAAATAGGAAGTTCTAATGTTTCTTTTAAAGCTGTTAAATTCTCCATTTCTTTAGCACTAGACGGAACATCGTCGACTCTTTCATCAGTACCAATTCCTTCATCATTTGATTCTAATAAGGGGTCGTCGGATAGTGTCTCTGAATCAGAACGACCTCTTCTTCTTTCATTTCCATTTTCATTGGAAGTAGCTGGACTTGAATTAGTTTTCATTAGCGGCCTCCTTCGGGTCTGAAAACACGATGGGCCTCCACCAGACCCCGGATCTTCCATTTCAGAAGGACACAGAGGATTACTGGAACCACATCTAGATGGACCTGGACTGGCCATAGAGCTATACCCTGATGAAGATAAGTTAGATTCCGATGGAGCTCTTTCTCCCCTGGCTGACATTGAAAATGGGCTTAAATAGCACATATTAGCCGTTGGTGGAGGAGGCCGAGGCGACATTGGTTCGTCTGATTCTTCACTAGCGTTATAAGTTACAGTTATTAAAGGAGGTGGTTGGAAGTCTAATTGTGGAGGTGTTCGTCGTGGGGGTGGAGAACCTGGAGATGGTCGTTCTATTGTCAAAACTGGAACTCTAAGCGAAGGTGGTACTGGAGACGGGGATGATAACTCTCTCTCAGAATCTTGACTATGAGTGAAACTAGGACTAGGTGAATCAGTCACTTGAGTGGACGGTGTTGGTGAATCTGTACATGAGACTGGATGGCGCAGCTGTAAATAAAATTTCGAAATTGTATTACAGAAGTTAATATATATACAGTACAGTACGTAGCAAATTATATACCGACCTTTAACCGTAACCCGGCTGTTGTGCGATCCTTTTCATCTAGTTCATCTTCACTTGGCGATATACACGTATTTGTAGAATCACTTTTTATATCAGATTCCATTTTTGCGCGAGGCATTCTCGGTGAAGGTAAAGGTGTTGGTAGAGGGGTTGGCAAGGGTGTTGGAAGAGGAGTAGGAAGTTCACGAATAGGAGAAAGACATTTATTTATACTACTAGGTACTTCAAGGAGAATAGAAGGCGGATGTAGGAGGGTACCTGACGATGAAGGCTTGTTGGAGCTAAGAGGGTCCACAACCTGTAAATAATTATACTTTAAATAATAACGATACAAACAAATATATTTAATATATATGTTTCTACAGCATATTATATTGTAATATCATATGTAGTAAAACAAAGATAATATATAGATTATATAATATATAGACAAAGACATCAACAAGACAGCCAAATTAAAAAAAGACCTAATGAATAATAATAATGAGGCCAGTTGTGGCGCAGGGGCACAAAGTGTGACTGTAAAACCAACTGGGTGTGGATTCGATCCCCACTCGTGGAGATGAAATATTTACTTAAATTTATATTTCCATTTCTTCGTTCTGGTGTCGAGGACAGGCGCGGCGTTAAGTTCTGCCACTCAACACGCAATGCCTTCAGAATGCGGCAGAAAGAGGGGAATGGAGTGTCTTAACATTTTTTTCTCTCTGCCTTCCTTGCAGTGTGCGGGATACAGCGTGAAGCTGGTGAAGACCTAAGATTATAAACATACAACACAGATACTTACTTGTATTTCAATAGTATTATTAGGTCTAATTGGTGAATCTGGAGCAAGAGAGGGGATGTGAGAGGAGGCCAGGGATAAATCGTCTGCATCCGCGGTATCGTCCTGCGGCGAGGACGCAGTGGGAGTACTCGAGGCCGAAATACCTCCAGAGGAGGCTCGTGCGAGAGCAGACGATGAGAAATTACGAAACATTGCTAATATTGAATCAGCGCTTGATATTTTCGGTGTTCTAAAATATGAAGTATAGAATTAGTTAGCTAGCTAGTTTATAGGAACGTGTTAATTTGGCAAGTATTAGTGTTTAGTCCTTAAGGTAACTTACCTAGAATACTTTTTTAACGGTGCGTTCGCTAGCGTCAAATCGAGGCTAGACATTGAATCACTACCTTGATTACTGGAAGTACTATGGGGAGACCTAATTTCAACACCAGGTGACGGTGGAGTGCTAGAAGCTTTAGCTTTAATGGTTCTATCTGCTATGACCGCCATCGGTATTGTTATTGTATTCACCATATCAACATCAGAGCTAGAACTCATTTCCGCTGAAACTTTATTGAGTAAGCGAGCAAATGTAACTTTCTTTTCTAATTTCGGATCTGATATTTGTCTCATTGAGGGTGATGTTGATGGTGATGATCCTTCGCTAGCGAATGATGTATCTTTATTATCTACACCGTATTCTACAAAGGCTGGTGCACTCTCTACTGTACTTAATGTTCTTTTTTCCGACATCTGTATCAGTTCACCCATTGTTATTTTCTTGTTGTGCTCGTTTGCAGGCGCCGGACTTATAAGCTGCTGTAAAATTTGTTTCTTTTCTGCAGCATTTTTCTTAGTTGGCGTCGAATTATTACGTTTTTTACGAGGTGACGGAGACCCTGTATGAAATACTAACAATGTCATTTATATTCTGTGATCCGAAGTCGCTACGAATCTACAACATGTTAGTGATCATAGCTACAAGTAAATAAAATTAATTGATTTACAAAGGATTTTTTATTAGTAAAGATTAATTTGACAAGGACTTACTATTATCATTCATTGAAACACTATTATTATATGTGCATCTAGTGGAAGCCAATTCTTTAGGGTTAGTGCATTTAAAATCAAGAAATTGTAAATTTAACGTGCATATTGAATGTTTTATAAAATCTTTGTAAGTGTAAAGTTTTGTAAGTTAATTTATTAAAAATGACAGTAATGAAATAATTGTATAGATATTAAGAATATTCAAGTGAATTGTTTTGGATTTGGAATAAGCTCTGAATACCACATTCATAAAATAAAAAATATTTGACGATTAAATAGCTATACAATCCAAAGGACAACGTTTTGTGATATGTACAAGAATATATTGACAATAAATATTGATATTAAACAGAAATGTATACTTATCTTTTGTAACTACAAAAGTAAACCATATAAAGGAAAAGATAACATCGAGAACAGAAGTAGCACAGAACAATGTCCAGAGCATGCTTAAGCGACATTCAGTATAAATACATATCTAAGTTTTATATCGTCAATTGTTTTGAATTGAAAATAATGAAAATTTAAACATAACACAATTTTTTAGTAAAGAAACGATTATTGACGATAGATAACTTGGTGAAAAAATTTGGACGATCTAAAAAGGTGCTAACGAAGGAAGGAGCGTCTACACAAGAGCCTTTAAGTGTAAATGCAATATCAAGAGTGCATACAACGATGTATCGGTATCGTTAGGGAGAGCATTCCACACCAAGTCATTCAGATAGTGAACATCCAACAATTAGCTAAAATACGCCGCGCGCTCCGCTGCGGTTCATCTGTGATTGACATGTTGATGAAGATATCTGGTTGAATATGATTGCTAGATTGATAAGTTGAAATGTTGATGAAGGGTTAAATATTAACGATATTATACATATAAAAATGTATTAATTCTTCTATGTATATTGATAAGAATTAACAACAAGAGACGAAACTGCGCTACGATATAAAATATATACATACATAGATATATACAATTAGGAACAATCAAGAACAATCAAGAACAATATTAGATGGTTGACTGTCTATTAAAGAAACAAAAGTTTGAAAAAGACTTGTATAATGATAACGACATAACAAACGCTAATGGCAAATCAAACATAAAACATGACATTGAAGCGATATTAAGGAATAAACCCATCCACAATCCTTATTCCACACAAGCGAAATGAACCCAACTCAAAAAAAAAACAAAAGATGCATCCAAACCAAACCAAAAAAACCACAAAAACATGAACAAATGATCCGATCGCGGAGTGCACGGGCTATAGCGCTCCACTCCTTACGTCCTGTCGTCTTTAACAGATCGTCCAAACTAAACGTGCGCGCGGTCCGCGGGTGTGCGAGCCCCGTCACCGACGCCTTGCGGATACCCAGCCGCGTGAGCAGCGTGCGGTGCTCCGCCCTCGCTGTGGACAAACGCGACGTGAGCGCCGTGGGGCTCCGCGAGCGGCACCGCCGTGTACCGCGGCCGCCCGAGACCAACCGCGCCCGCTACCATATTAGCACCGTGCAATAGCACGAGCGGCCAGAAGTAAACACATTTTATATTTTAGAAAACATAAACATAACAACATAGCGGGATTCGAAACTGCACTTCTTGTAAATTATCCAAAAGATTTAACCATTGAGCCATACGTTCTTACGAAACGATCATTCTCGGCAATAATTATTGGGTAGTACGAAAATGTTTCAACAGAAATGCTACCAACATAAATAAGTTGCAAAAAGTGTATAAGAAATTGGACGTATCCTTAATGAGAACGTATGGCTTAGTGGACACTTGCACAGGACGCATTTCAAGAGATATGGGTTCGAGACCCGCTAAGTTAAAATTTTTAATCATCTTCTAAAATACTTTACTACCCTTAGTGTGGAACAATACTTTAAATCTGTTAAAGACATTAAATTTAGAAACATAAAGTTATTTTGTTTTATTATTGTTTTTGCTTCATTGGTTATCACGAGAAGCTAGATTGCAATAGAAATTTAATTTAAAAAGTTGAAAACAAGTTTCTCACTTAAAGCAGGGAAGGTACGGGGAGAGAGGTTCAATTTAACGTCGCGCTTTGCCTTAATGTTAAACCGAAGAAAAGAATTCATTCCCTGTAGTGGGAACTGAACCCACAATAATTCGTTTACAACTAGACACAATAATTTACACAAAACGATTATAAGATTTCCATATCTAGCTTCCTATGATAAACATAGCTTTGCTTTATGCATATGCCAAAATACACTGAATTATATCAAGATTTTTTAAAAATATTAGCTATTCATAACTAGGTGCTATATGATGTTCTTCATACAACAGACATACAATAATGAAGTCTTTCCTGCCATTGATTAAGCTATTTTAAAACTACGACACACAATTGTTTTACCTTGAAGTCATTTTTACTATAACTTCAAATATTTTAAATAGTATCTAAGTGTTAAAATTCCAATAATTCCTCTGAAATAAAAAAAAAATCTACAAATTTAGTATATGACCGTCATTTTAATTTATTATCTATGATTACATGTAATCGTAACATGTTTGTATAAATTTATTATTTCTAAAATTATATTAAAAGCAAGCTAAAATAATTGTGTACTTCGCGAGTGCCAGAAACTCCACTATCACAAACCAAAGAATATTAATGATGATGTTTTTTCATTTATTCTCTATTATATATATTTATTTTTATTCACTCTTGTAAAGGTTTGTTAAACAATCTTTTTTTCCTCTTCTTCGTCTTCATCTAAGTGACCTCGCGATTTGGTACGAGCGACAGATAGATTGAGATAATTAGTATAGTATTGGTTATTTAAGATTTACGCGTATATTATTTGTACATATATGTCGGACGGACGAAGAAATCGCGGGTCAAATGAGTCCGATTTGAACTGAACGTAAAAACCTTGTGATAAATCGAAGAGAAAAGAATCAGAAATATAACGAATTAAAAAAAATCAGAAATATACGAATCTTACATGATTATAATAAAGATAATATTTGTTAATATGAAAGATCGCTGATTTTAAATTTGTATGCTCCTGCGTCTATTAATTTAGAAGTTTATAACGTATTTTTTTAGAACAGGGTATTGATCCTACATTTTTAACCGGCTACAAACAAATTTGAAAGGCAAGAAAAATTTACCAGCTTATACCGTTTGGTAGAGCAAGAGACCATACAGTAAGATTCAAAGCTGATAGTCAGGAAAGTCAAAACCAGTTTCTTAAATCTAATTACGTAATTCAAGACGACATAATAAAAAGACGTTAAAAACATTTAAAAGAGTTTCTGCCACCGCCATACAACATAGAAAGAAATGAGACAAGAACTGACAAAACGCGCCTTACCCCAGACAGTGCGAAAACAATCTCAAAGCGATGTACGTATACGAAACTGTGATGATATATCGATAAAAATCCATCGTGTATTACGTGAAACAAGCTGTTAATAGTGTGCTTTATTTTAATCGAAATTTCTAATTTCTTTCCGTGTTCGTTTCAAGCCTAAAGATTTGTCCTCCATGTTTTGTTCAATGGAATGAAAACTTACGTCTCGCGCATCGGTCCGCTTCTTCGGCGAGCAGTTTTTCTATTTTCTCTGGGAAATGTCTTTTCGCACACCAAATTAGGCCGATCATGCCCAATACTACGAACACGGCGAACAGTCCAAGCCAGAAAGGCTCTTGCATCATTCGTGTTCCTAAACCGACGATATTTGGTGTCGGATTTGGGACTTCGCATCTGGAATTATTTAGTGCTATATAAAGTGATATTATGAAATTAGAGTATCGACTATGTTATGGAACTATAATATAATTTTAAAATTATATATTTACATATACAACAATTCACTCTTTTCTCCATAACGGGGTAGGCAAATAATAAATAAAAATAGTTTGTCGTATAATAAATAACATTTTTTTTATTTTCATATTTAAATTATTATAAAATATAAAAGTTAACAACTCAATAATGGTAAACGTTCTTTCTGTTCCTCATTAATCACGGTAGCAAGGACACAAGAACCTTCCCATTGTAACGCTACGCGCATTCCCAAAGAACTATTTCCAAAGAAGGGAGGGATAAGCAAAATGAGCCTTTTCCTCTTCTACATTGACTCGATTAAATTGACTCATAAACCCGCTACCTCCCCCTCTATCACATGCTCCTTCAGTGTTACAGGGCCGTGACGTTCACTTAAACTCTTTTATTGTACCGTGTGTACTCCCAAGAGAACATTTACAAAAGATGCGTAGTATAGAAGAAAAACCAACCTCTTTCCCTTCCAGGAGGGGTTACATTGACACAAGAAGCCGCCGTCTCTCTCCACGCACGCCCCTCTGTTGTTGCAGGGCCGCGCCGCGCACGGGCGCACGCGCTCGGCGCAGCGCCGGCCGCGCCAGCCGCGCGCGCACGCGCACGTGAAGCCGCCCGCGCCGCCGAGCGAGCAGTTGCCGAACACGCACGGGGACCGCTCGCAAGCGGTCAGTAGGCAGAATGCTCCTGAAATTTTGTTCAGGAAAAAGATACAACATTTTAATCTTAATAAAACTATTATTAAGATTAAAATGTTGTTTTTATTCGTTTCGTGCTGTATTCCGCATATACAAAGAAAGATGTAGTGCCAATTCACTGTTCGAAGGATTTTATTGATTTTTAAAATTTTTGTATGATATTTCTTAATATCATACATCATCACCGAATGGAAATTGGCAAAGAATCTAAACAATGAGTGATTGATTAGTTAGAAGATTGGTAAATTATAAAAAATAAAAATATAAAAAAAAAGCTCCCTAACGTCACACCGATAGACACATAAGTCAGTTTATAATTTTTCTTGTATTTAAAACTATAAAATAACTACAACTAGCTTCACGCTTTATCCCTAGCGGGGTAGTCAGAGAGAACGGAGCGCCAAACGCTACGGTCTCTACATACCTCAATCGTATTTAAAGATATCGCGTTTTATTTCTTCGAAAAAAAAATTAATGCAAGCAAAATCCAGAACTGAATCCACTATTACCATATATTTACACATTTCTAAACTAGTTCAGAATTGGAAATATGTAGTATATCTCACCAGTATAATATCCTGAGCATTGACAGTAATTTCTAGAATCATCTGTGGTGCATTTACCGCCGTGCAAGCACGGGTCCGGGTAGCACGACTCCAGGTTGGTTTCATCTGGTAGAAGTAACACTTTGCTGCGGTAGTCTGCATCTGGAATTTGAACAATTAAATTTGTTTACGCCACGTTGTTTCTTTTGACTTGAGCGAAGTAATAAAACAATTTATTCCCCTCCACTGAAATTTACAGTCAAACGCTATAACGCTGCGCCACGACAGTTTCATAAAACAGCTAATCGAAATTCTCTCGAAAAAAAAAACCAGCAAGTAGGGAACTGGTGTTCTAACCTAAAAAATCCCTGCCTATCCGGGAAAAAAGCGGGAAGCACGCTTGAAAATTTAGAATTATCACTTACCTATATTAACAGCTAAAGCGACGTCCAGTCGTGGAGCTCGCGCACCGGCACGTTGGGTCACCAACAACGAATGTAGATATGATCTTACTACGAGGGGAGCTCCTATGCCGTTAGGATTCGTGTTTGCACTATCCTCATCTCGGTCTGACACATCACAAAGGGTCCATTGAGTACCGTTGTTGTCTGTGTAGCTGTCTCTGACCTGTGAAAATTGGGGTAATGGCATATTTAATAAAAAAATAAACTACTATGGTATGGTTAATTTTTTTATTGAAGGTACATAAATTATAAATTATATGTACGTCACAATAATAAGCAATATTAATCTTAACATGAGCTCGTGGCGCTTTCGGCCAGCATCGAAGTATCTGAAAACTGGTGAAAAATGATGTATATTGACGTAATCGTCAATATTTTTTTTTGTGCTTAACAGCACAAATGATAAAATATCTCTCTTTTAACAATAGATATATTAAGAGTACATCTGCTTTTCCTCGCCTTGAATTTCCTCGACTTTTAACTTATTTTGTTTACAATTTTCGATGTAATTGAACACTCATTTTTTGATGTTACGATTATTTATTGTATTTTTTGCTTGAATATGTAATAATTATACAGAATTTTAACCTTACAATTATAAAAGAATTATTATTCTATTATTATATTATTATATGGAATTTTCAACGACTAACCTCAATCCATCCATTTCCATCACCACAAGGATATTCCTGATTAGGCACTAACATGGTGCGCTCGAACGCCGCAGACAAGGTATGTCCGTGCGGCGCTAAAACCCGCGTCATTAGTATTGTATGAAGTGGCGGTGAGCCGGGAAAGTTGGCTGGTGTTATCTTGCCACGAGTTGTTGTGTGAAGCTCGATAGTGTGGGTTATGTTGATATGCCATTCTGGAATAATTTATCATTAATATTGGAATTAGAGGGCGTCGTGGCGAACGGCACAGCATTTGACTGTAGATGCGATGGTTGTGGGTTCGATTTCTACTCGAAAGATTGGATTATGTTCAAATTTATGTCGTTGTAACAAGACAGCGCGGCGTTGTATTCTACCACTCAACATGTAGAGTCTCAAAAAAGAGGCGAAAGGTGAGGAACGAAGTGTCCTACCATTACGTTCCCTCTGCCTATCATGCTTTATGGGGATAAGGAAAAAAATAAAAAAAAGCTTTACTTACCAGTTTGAAAGTGAGCATAAAATCCCAATCCTGTAACATTTTCACCAGTCTTAACTCTTAGCCTCATTACATCAGATTTAGACACAAAAAGGCTGTTTGTTAAGATTTTTGAACTCAAAAATGGGCGAATCGGTTCACTTTCAGTATCGACTTGTATTTCTATAAAATTATCGTCTGGTATTGGCTCTGACACGTTGATGGGGACGCCATTTTGAAACATTCCGTAGCCAAAGTCGAAAAAACTTATGTTTAGAAATACTCGTTTTCCTGTTGGAATATAGATATATACTGCATTACTTTATTTGAAACTCTTAATTTAATCATAAGTGATCATTTCCATAGGGAATTTGAGGAAGAACGGTATGCAAAATTAGTCTGTAGTACTAATGGCCCATAAAAAATATTTGTAAATTATCGTAAAAATGACATGTATGTAATACTTATTTAGAAAACGTATAAAAATTTTGAACGTAGCGGGACTCGAGCCCGCGCCTCCTGGAAACCGACCAGGCGCTCTG